>LLCD01000171.1:0-25605 GCA_001414355.1 Hymenoscyphus salicellus
GTTTAGGGGTTTGTGGTTTGAGAGTGGGTTGAGTGGTGTGATGGTATTTGGTTTTGAGGATTGGGGGAGGGTGAAGAAGGATGATGGGTGGGTGTTGTTGGAGCCTTTTAGGGAAGGGGGATAGGGGATTGTGTAGTCGTGGTGGATGTTTGTTTTGTGGAGGGGGTTGGAGAGTTCGCGGTGGAGGAGACGGGATATCATCATTACTTGACATTCTGGGGGAAGGAGACTGGGGAATAATTTCAATCCTGGATGTTTTATCAAGTTCAATTCTCTTTCTCTTCTGAATGGGGACAAATGATGATACATACCGGGAAAACTTGTATGCTCATAGACAGTACAAGCCTCGACTTCCACCCCTGTGTCAACACTTACACATAAATCCTCTCCACTTTCCCGAAATACTCTTTGGGCTTCTGTGATAACCTCTGGAGAAATTGTGTCTACGGGTATAATAAATTCTTTTTGGGTTTCCGTCAATCCCCTTTTGAAATCTACGACCGAGATGTCGGTAGTGACTTCAGCATCAGACATTTTCTGGTAGTGAAAGTAGAGATCGCATATTGCGTGAGGAGGGAGGGCGTGGGTATCATGATGTTTCTACCAAGAACGTCAACTTCCACTCATGTTTCGAAATTTCATAATGCAAAGTCTGAATCATCGAATACTTACTGATTCAGAATTCATCATGTGACTTGGTGAATGTCCCACTTTTGGCGTTTTCAATACGGGTTTTCTCCGCCACAACAGGGGTTCCGTTACACGAAAATTCTCCCCAGACTTGATGCAGAAACCAATTGTAGATTTTGCTGAGAGGAGTAAGACGAATGAGATCTTTTTTGCGTATCGTTGTACGGAGTACTGTTGTTTGCAGTTGTTAGGATTTTTTGAGTGGACCGAGGCTTGTGAGGTGACACTAGAATATAAGCGAGTACACTAGTCCCGATTTGGTGACCGCATTTTATTTTTATCCAAATTGCATTAATGGCAGTAAAAGCCTCGTTATTTTGTCTCTAATAAACAAGCCATAATACCTGGGGGAACTTTTCTAAATTGTTCCCAGCGTTTAGAACAAGAATTGCCCTACAAAGCTGGAATAACGAGTGTGAGTAGGTACGAACTGATGTGTAGAAGTATTTACTGCCTCCTTTATTGTTCATCAACAAGTGAAGGAGATGAATGCTGGTACTTGAGGACTACATTTGAAGTTCAAGTTCAGCCAAGGAGTGTAATTTTGAAAGTGAATTTTAAGAGAGGCAGTAGAGGAAAAGCCTTTGCATCAATCAAGAAACACGACAATAATTCGCTACTTATATTGGTCTAAATTCATTCAACTGCCTTCTTCAAAATGATCACACCATTTTTGATGAATCACTCACCCTCGTGAGGACTGCATCGCTCCTTCATTATTATTCACAGAGCTTAATACAAAAATGTTTAAATAGATGTTCCACAGGTCATTTTCAACCTCTAAACTATATCTTCTTTCAAGAAAAAGTATTCAACACAGCAGCCATGTCACGAACAGGAACGCCCACCACATGTCACCAGTTCCCTTTCCTGCCATACGAGCTTCGTATAGAAATTTGGAGGTGCGCCTTCTGCGATCTGCCAATAATCAGGTAGCTAAAATGCATTTCACTTGATAATTTTCCCTATGTCTACGAAAAAAACATATATCCTATTTTATCAAAGAATCCTTCAACAGCACAAATTCAGATTCGAAGTCGGGGCATCATTCATAGCTCACCACTGGAGCCCGAACTGCGTCTCGTATGCCCAGAATCTCGTATAGCATACAACAAGACACGAATAATCTTGTTGTACGAGAAGGAGAACCCATCTGCGAACTTGGATTCGAAGTCCCCTTGATACTCACCGGTTACAACGACTCTCGACCAAAATATAATTATATTTCAAAAGGAAGTCTCCATTGCTCAAATTATCGCTCTGGCAGAAATCATGGGTCCCTCAGTTTGCAACAAAATCTGTCATATCGGAACATGAAGCAGCCATAATTGGCCTCTTTGGGACTACGATATCAGTGAAAGGAAATGTCAAGGCAATTGAGGAGTCAACATGGTGTTCTTTCAGAGTTCCAGAACTTGAAATCTGAAAGCAGCGTTGACTCCGTTAAGGACGCTCCAGAGGATCATGGTACTGCTCAAAGTGTGTACAAAGCGTCGAGAAACGAGGCGTATATGCTAGTTGAGAACTACCTTACTACTTTTGAGGCTCGTAAGCATGGTTGGCTGGATAAATCAACTTGGTCTGATGTGGAAGGCTTTTCGTTGAACGAAAGGCTCGCGATGGGATGGCTGAAAGTAGAGAAGGTTAAGTTTTCCGCTGTAATAGAGCAAAAGGGATTCTTACTAGTATGATTGGATATCCAAGATGCCCCTTGAATCATCTATCACCGAGAAAATTGCCGACAAAACAATAGACACGCGTTCTCGTTGAGTAACACTTACAATAAAGACATGTTTTTGATTCAAAGTTCAGGTAAGTCTGTTACCAACCACGAAACCTATTAATGTTCGCTTTAAGCTGCATCTAGCAGACTTTGAAGTGACCACATGATATCTACAAGAACCAAACTAGCTCCCTTCTATGCTTCAGATAGTGCACCCTTGAGCAGCCTACAAATTTCAAGTTAGCGAATGATCTCAACCGGAAAGAAGGAACTCTCAAACTCACATCCTTAGCATTTTGTTGATTTTGCTTAATCCCACCAGCAAACATGGTCTGCAAAGTATCCAAGTTTGCCTTATCAGTAGCAGTTTTCCCAGTCAATGCCTGTGCCATCTTCAACTCTGTCGCCTGCGCCATTTGAACCTTTTCACAAACTCGTCAGCCACTTCTCCCCAAAATTGCAAACATGAGGATTCACCTTTCCTAACCCTGCAATCGCAGCATTCCCAGCTGGAGCCATCTTCTGATTAAGCTCTCTTTGCGTGGCACCCATCTTCACAATCATAACCAATTGTGTTTGTGACTTTTGAATTTGTGCATCATTCGGTGGGGTTACGGCTTGTTGCGTCTGAATCATTTTCGTTTGGGATTGTTCTTGTTGTTGAATCATGATGTTTTTGTTGATTCCCCCGACGAGGTTTTTTATCTCTGGAGAGCATGCTGCGCGAGCTGCAATCGAGGGGTTGACGAGAGGAGTTGCAGTGGTGACTGAGAGACTGAGTATGAAAAGGATATTGGAAGTGAAGAAAGACACAGGAGCCATTTTGAATTGAAGGTAGACGAAGTTGCCGAATAGGTGATTAAAAGTTGATAAGGATAGAAATGAAGCTACTGTGAGATAAGAATAGTTAGTGAGAATGTAACGGCTGGTAGCGGCATCGAGAAGACTTTATGTTAACATTAAACATTTTCTGAGATCTTCGGACTGCAAATTTCCATGCCTCCGAATAAGAACAGCTGAACGAAACCCGTTAGCCGGTTACATTCTTGAACTATCATCATGAAGAAACAGTTCACAAGAGGCTAACTTCAATGTTGACGCCCAAGCCATGCAGCCTATCGACGGTCGCGCAGAAGCTTAGATTTTAAGTTAGGGTAATGAACCCAAAAGGCACAAATGCATAGAAACCATTTTCCATCTCAGCAAATCAGAGACGTAGGATTCTTGGTAGTTCGTTTTGTTTCTCGTTTGAGGATCGGCAGTGCACGGTATAGTTGGGAGGAATAAGCTTGTTTCAGTATTTGATGCAGGGATCTTGAGAGCTTTCATCCCCGCTAGCAATGGGTTGGAAGGCAGCGAAGCTTTGACTCTTTTTGATGAAACGAACCCCATACATTCTCAACGGGCTATTTAGCCTTCCTAAGATTGCTGATGATAGGGACAGCTGATGAAATTCGTTTACTGGGATTCTATACGCGAGATTATCATCCAAAGCCAAAAGTTGTGACGATTTCTTCACGAAGAGAAGAGAAAATCTCGCACTTGCATTGATAAGGCTCACCATCTACGGTGCCTGTACCCTGTTATCGTTACTTCCCCTAGAAACAAACTTACTTCAGATCCTCCTGTCGAAGATGATCTCCTCGAAACCCTCAAGTTCAATGTGGGGAGCCCTGGAATTGCCCGAAGACTCCGTAACTACCGGTATTACAACGTCACTTTTATTCTCCTTCGTCTTTCCCCAATTCCAGCCAACTTCTTCCCATTTGGGACTAAACACAAGTCCAGGATGTAGTGCGGTTAAAGTTGTCGAAGCCAAGACAATCATACCACCCTCGAGAAGCATGAATGGGATCCTGGTTAGCGAGTTTTCCATTCACACCATCCCAAAGTTCCACGATTCGAGATATTGACCAGACCAAAATACACATGGTGGCTATTGCAAGACCTAGGGGAAGTTAGTTCTGAAAATAAAGGGAGGATAGTAAACTAACCAATAACGAGGAACTGAACCATAGCTCTCTTTTTGGCGTCCGTTGAATTACCATTTTCGTTTGCTCTCCAATTCCATTCCCTCCTTACTTACGATGCGTATTCCATTGCAAGTCCATTGGAAATTAGAAGACTGACGGTTTGAAAGATTAACCCGCCAACCATAATATGTATACCGTGATCACTATCCAGCTGCCCTACAGAAACGACTGAAGCCGCTCCGCCGCATGCTTGCAAAGGAGGGAGATGATATCGGAGGTCATGAATATGATACTAGTATCTTTCGGGGAGAAGCGATAGTGAGGCGTCCCATAAAAGACCATCATACGGGAAAATGCAAAGTGGATAGCTGCCGTGAAGAATACTGGTCCGATAGTAATACTGATGAGATTTCTAGAATTTGTAAGAATGCCAAAGTGCTTTGAAAGAGAGAAATAGGATACGTGAGGAATGGCGTCGTCTGGAATGGGTTCAAGTGTAGTTGTATCCTTCCAATACATCCCGCAATTTCGACGATGAAACCTATCATCAGTGCTATGGAAAACGACCACGTTCAAAAAATATATAGTTGATAAGCCTGAATCATAAAAAGTAGCCCGAATAGGGACAAATAGAAGGCATTTCCACCTAAATAGAGTATGTGTTTAATCGTGGCCAAGAAGATAGGACATGTTTCGATGGTGCAGCCGGTGAGCGTTGGCATTTTGGCGAGGCAAAAGAATATTTGATATTGTAGCTGTTGCTTTGCTCTCATCCCCATGAAATAATCCCGTGACAAACTCTGTAGATCAAAATATTCCCACCTCTTATAAGAGGATAGAATAGAAGAAAGTAAAGTATGAAGATGAATGGGTAATGAAATTCATATGTGAATCATTAACACCGCATTCACAACAATCATAGCTGAGGAAATAACTTGAGGAGAGGATGAAACAGACACGGTCAACACTTTGAAATAAATTATGAATCAACTACTTTGTGCCCACAATGTGAGCTTGCGTTTCATTTCAGTTCAGTTTTGGTTCACAATTCACATGGTTCTTCGCTAAAGGGGGGGGCTTTTTTGTTGTTCGAAATAATGGTGTTCTGTTGGGACACTCCTCCTTTGTTGGCACTGCAGAATTCGTCTCATCTTGCGAATAGGCACCAAAAAGTAGTATTTCTGGAGATAAATAGCCCCCTTGAATCTAAAAATAGTATAACTCCCTTTAAGAAGAGCTTCAAAAAGAATTCTTTTCACAAGATACAATCCACACAAGTTACAAACAAGAATAGAAAGAAGATAATTGCAGCTTACGATGGAACTGATCAAGAAAATCCTTTCCCATTGGAGAAAAAATCGCGCACCAGCCCGAAAATATAAAGTTATTCCTGACGGCACGACGACTGTTCGAGTTATTCATCTCTACCAACACCTCGATATCGATAAAATATTACCCCGAAAACACCCCCGAGTTTTCCAAGATTATGACAACGGGTTCTACCAGAAATCGACTTACTGTGCATTAGAACTCCCAAGGTTCATAACATTTCTCGTCCACCGTTTTGAGCAAGACCCTAAGGCGGAAGCCCTCCTCTCCTCGCTAAGGCCCAAACTCGAGACCCACAAAGAATTGCTCGCCCATTTGAATCGCTGGAAGAACATTCTCAACACGTGTTTCTTTGCAGGTACCCTTTCCAAGACCATGATAATTTTAGAAAATCTGAATCCCAGACACGCTGGCCGTTGTTTTTGTTCATCCCAAAAGAGAGAAATATACATGAACCCTGAAAGCGACTTGCCATATGGTTTTACTGAACCTTCGCTGAATTCTGTACTAGCGCTTTACTTCACGAAATGATGCACATTTTCACGTTCTCCTTTGCTTGTTGGGAGAGTTGTTGTGGCAATTGGCACTCCGTGGAAGCTTCTTGTGGTGGAATTGGTACTTGCGGACATGGCCCTTCGTTTCTTGATAGTTTGTCAATGATCATTGATAGCCTGAGGCGTGTAGTTGACTGGCCCGTAGATCCACTTATAGAGATGAGCGCCCAAATTTCTATGTGTGTCGATGACTGGCAACCAAACATCACCCAGTTAGAACGTTTGGGACTTGACCCGTCGATCAGGGGCGATGTCGATACCTGGGACGAATGCCGTGAGAAAGTACTTCATCAAAGAGCAGTGGCAACTGGTATGATAGAAGAGTAGGCTAGGTACTAGTTTTATGCAGTACCAACCCCGGTATCTTTTTCTGTCGAACAAAGGAAAAAATCTTAGGAACCAGAGTTTCCTTCCATTAAACTAGCAAGCATAACGGAAGTCCCCCCGTATTTCACTTGGAATAATGCATTTCTTTGCATCAAAGCCTGCTCATTACTAATAAAGTTATTGACACTTGACAAAATCTCAACTTCTAAATGAATTTAAGTGCACTTAAAAATCTCCATCGACGCATCATTTAGTTTCGCATCTCAAAGGTATCCACAAAATCCAATAAGCTCGAAGGATTAAAACTTACGGAGTGACCATCACGATGGATCTCTTATATTTTGCCTTACTTCTAAGCTGTATTGAAATATCTAGTAATGAAAATTTATGACCGAAATCCGACCTCAATAAAATTCGGAATATTCATAAATTCCACAACCTTCGTACGAGAGACGAACCAGGGGTCTCCAAAGTAGGAACTCCTGAATCCTCACGGGAAAGCCGGCTGGCATCCATTTCAGTATTGAAAGCCGAATCTGCCTAACAACTTGACTAGCGGAGGGCATGAGATGAGATTGCATTCTATTTCTGAAAATATTAAGAAAGTTTCTAGGGGGAAAGAAATCGCGACAGAATGGCGCCATTTTCTAGGTTTTCCCAGGGGTAAATTGAAGTGGGAGTGGGGTATAACTGAGTGATTGCTATCCGGGTATCGAACTATCTCAACCACTTTCTGCTCCAGATTATTATAAAAGAACAATGGCGGTAAATTTGAACAAACAATGAGACCGAGAAGGAGAAGTTTCGCAGTGCCGGAAGAAAAATCACGGGTCACCAGATACTACTACTCCACAACGGGATCTATTACCATATTGAATTGCAACGTTTGTGAAAGGAAAACCAATGAGAAAATTTGTGGGTATTTGGAGGAGGAAAAACAAATAGAGGCTAAGATTGTGGAGGTACCGACAAACTGGTTCGTACAAAGTCGCGGGATTTTCTGGATTGAAAATTGCGGCACGAACAGGAAGTCGGGTCGGGTTGGTCTTCCAGAAGCTCCCGTGCGTCCCAAGGAGCACCAGAGGCCTGTAATAAAGCATGGCAGGAGGTTCAAGGATCTGGGGCTGGGCTTATCCGTAAAAGCCATTCGATGCAATTGGCCTCGAATGCTTGGATTGTGAGGATTTATTGGATAATCTTATTCCAATGATGGAAAAGGTTCTCGGCGGGGGTTGACGTGAGATGCATTTAGAAAATCCAGCTGATTTGATGCTATGAAACCCTAGCTGGAAATAGATTTCCCTCGGCAGCTTCTGCGTTTGAGGTATTCAAAGTCGACGAAGCCGAATGATACTCGATAATTGTACTTTACAGGGACGACTGAAAAGAAAGACAGCAGCTTTTAATGAGAATCAAGAAGACCTAAACAACTGATGGATCGCGGCCAACAAGGCAGCAATTATGGAGGTTTTTGCGGGGATGATTTCAACCCTAGCTCGCCCCCCTTGACACCATGAGGGTCAAAAGCCAAGCCTAATACATACCCTGTCTGGTTTGCGCTCCCCTGAAAACAATTTGATAAAAAGTAGCCGCGCCGCACCATTTTATGATGGAGGGGTTGCCTTCAAATCGATAAGCACTTGTTCAGTGACGACACAGTTGGGGCAGTAAATGTTTTCCAGTGGATATTCCAAAGCCAAAACCCATTGAGTCTTCGATAAAATGACAGACGCAATCCCAAAAGCAAAGAAAGCCCCAGCCTTCAAGTTCTTTGTAGGTAGTAAGTCGAAAGTTAGAACTGGCTGTGCAACCTGCAAGTAAGCATGAAACCTGTACATTCTGAGGAAGTCTAACGTCAACACAGAACCCGTCGTATAAAATGTGATGAGAAGAAGCCCGGTAAGAAGAACTGCCATTAATCTTGACTACTCGGCCATCATCGAAGAAATCAACATCACTTGCTGACCAAAAGGACTAGCATGCGATCGATGTATATCTACAGGCCGGCATTGTGATGGCTATCCAACTCCACAATCAAGGAAGAAGCGCGGAAATAAAGAGAAACCCCTAGTAGAGGTGGAAAAACTCCCGATAATACCCCTCTCGACACTTGTGAAGATCGCCTCCCAGACCAGATTCAAAAGTGGTTTCTCCCAGTTCCCCGATCGCAGTCCAAAGGAAGTCCGGCTTTTGGATTTGTTTGTAAAGCATAGCGCGGGAGTCATGACTCCATGGCATGGAGGGAATTTTTGGGGCACGCATGTTCCACGAACGGGATATTCCGAGCCTGTAATTCAACACGCAATGATTGCACTAGCAGCTACGCACGAAAATATGGCAATTGTACGAGATGAGATTCCAAACGATCCGAGAATGGAGAAATCCTTGATGGATAGTCGAAAAAACTTTGCTCTTTTGCACTACAACAAATCTATATCTATTCTGTAAGTAATAGGAATGCCGTTCTCCCGCAATTTGAAAATTTTCAAAGGCAAATACTGACTCTCCCGTCTTCTAGGGCAAGACTACTTTCTAGTAGAAAAGAAGGGGCCGAGGAGCTTGCTTTAATCAGCTGTATCGTATACATCATTGTCGACTTTCTTTGGGGCAATGTAGCGACGTCTATAGCCCATCTTCAATCTGGGCATGCAATTCTGAAAAGAAGGTACCGAATTGACAGACCAACTCCAGAGGGCTCCCTGGAATCGAACCTGTTTAGAATATTTGATACGATGGGCCACCAATCTTCAGATGAAGACAGATCAGTGACAAATGACACTCGTTCTGCTACGTCTCTCGCGGATTTTAGCGATCTCGTTTCTGCTCGTAAATCGATAGAAACAATCGCCACAGATGGTTTACGTCTCGCTCGTCGCAGTGCTATCGTTGGTGATGGTCCAGATGCTGTTTCGAGGAAGGTTGCACTGGAAGAGGAAGAGAAATCCATCGAAGAGAAACTGGAAATATGGTCAACCAAATTTGATCGCTTTATCAAAAGTTCGGACGAGGTCTTAACTGTCCTAGAACAGCACGAGATCTGCATCATGCGACTGCTACATTTATCTGCCATCGTTTGGCTCTGGGAAGGATCACATCCTCAGAAAGAACCGCCTCTGGCCACTTTCAGCGAACTCATAGATGCTGGCGACTGGTTGATACTCGAATGTAAGAATCACGAAGAGTCCAACCGCTCTCTTCGGATGATGCTTTTTGACTCGAGAGTTTGGCCTTCATTCGCAATAATTGCAAGAAATTGTGATGATCAGGGTATCAAGAAAAGAGCACTGGCCTTGCTAGGCACTGCGCATCCGAGACCCCAGACCGTTGATGGAAGTAGTACAGCCCTAGACGATAGACTGAATGCATCAATTCCAGATGTAACTGGTGAAGGGGGCAACTGGGTATACTGGGCAAAGATCGTTCGAGATTGATGAGTCGTGGAGAGAGAATCGAGCTATCATCATAGTCAACGAAGGGTCTATTGACTAGCTCAGCTACGCTGGTGGTGAAGTAAGCGAACTTTCCGGAAAGAGCTTGGGGGAGGGGTTCACCAGTGGAGGCTATAATAATATTCAAGCGCATATGATATCATCACAAAGTGTAAGACGAATACAATGAAAGGCGAACTTTGTGAAAGTAAAGTTTGATATAGCTGGTGTACGCTTGCCTTTTACTAGAAACAGTGTTAAACTTGCAAGAAAAACCCATAGCAAATCATTCGCCACGTGTAATCTTATTAATGACAAACACCAGTAGTGTTCTAGATTTGCAACTGAAAGCAAACCAACCAATCCCAATAAGGCTTTCGTAACTAAGGTAATTTACAAATTTAATCGAATAACGTTCCATTCCCTCTTTTCCTCCGTAGTTCGCAGCACAAAATTTTCCCAATTGCATCCTCGTGCTTCTCTTCGCTGGCTTATTTCTCGCATCCTCCCATGCCTAACCACGTTTTCTACTCCAGAGAAGTTTATACAATTGCCACTCAAGATATATTTCCTCCTATATTTTCATGACTCCAGTCTTAATTTTACCGAAGTTGTCTTCCACTGGGTACCTCTTTCGTACTGCAACTCCAAATTAATATTTTCGTCTTAGATACTGCGCTATATTCTCTTGCTTTATTATGTAAATCTCCCCTCGATAGTATATGCATAAAACATGTTCTTTTTCTCAGGCGCTCTGTCGAGAATTCTCAAAACTTGCCCAACTTCATATGCTGCTCAACCAGTAGGGAATCTAGGTGGCGCTGGGGTTTTGTGTCTTCCTACTTTTATTCTGACAAGTGGTAAGCCGTCACATACCACATCCCTACGAATCATGAAGCTTTTCATAATTGAGACCTTCTTCCTCTGGGCGCTCGACGAAGCTTAAACATCCTTCAATTCCCAGGTCTTGCGTTCTGGCTCGTCATTAATTATACCATCGTGAGGTATATAACAACCGGTAGGCATCGTCAGGGTTATGAATCAACCTCTAAGGGTTTTCGTGAATCTGCAAATTCTGTGGCTGAACCCATTAGATCGTCTTCACGCGGGACTTGGCAAGCTTTGACAAGGGGCCATTTTCTATAATGAAACCGTTGATGATATCCAAGCCAATAGTGTTCCCGATTTTGTCTCACCCTTCGTGTACGCGGACACTCTGAGGTTTACATTATTTTGTGAATCACACCTCAGTATTTCCCCGTTACATAATACTAGGGATGGTGGACTCTTTGCCTTTTTTCCTTCCCTTTTTATTACTCGACCTTCCCGCGGAAATACGAAGCGTCCCTTGGGAGGTTTGAAGCCTATTTTTGGAAACTGTGACATTCTCCATTTGCGCCATCGCGGGGCCGGCAAGAGATATGCGTCCTAAAGTTTGCTGCGTTGTCTGCTATCCCAATATGAAAAGCCATGCTTATACTGTCATCTACAACCCATGCCATAGTTACTAGGCGTTCGCTTTGATGACCCAAAAGCTGTATTGTTACGACTTAATAAGAAACATCGGGTGCATTTTCCCTAAATCGCTTCGCGTGCGTTTGGACATACGCATCCCTTCCTGCCCGCTTAAACCCAAACTCTGTCCGATCTGGTCATCGGACATGTTGCACCGGCACCTGTGTGGTGAAAATCAAAGCAGCATTAAATACATAAACAGACTTTCTAAGCGAGTCAACCCACTTTGGAACTTAGCTGTTCTGGGATACCTTGGGTAATAGTCCTAGATTGGCCCAAGTACCTAAGATAATTTACCTGACTTACACTAAAACTATAGGCAGGTACTGACATCTACTGCCACTTCAATGCTCACTGTGAAGAAAGGAAGGAAGGGTGAACGGAAGAGAGTGCTTGCGCATTAGAATGTCAAGAGAATACTCAATCACGAAGACATTAATCACCCTTGGAATTGGAACAAATCACCAACACACCAAAAGGAGAAGAAGGAAATATTAGAAAATAATGAAAGTTAAATTTCCCACCCCCTTTCTATCATCCACCACCATTTCGTCCACTACTGTAATCATCCACATTTCAAACTTCTTCCCCGCCTCATCAAAAGCGTAAGCTCAGCTTGATACTGTGATCCACAACAACATTAAAGAAAAAGAAAATAATATCTAACCAACAGCCTCCTTGACCCGATCACTCTTGCCCAGAAAAAAAGAAAACCATCCCACAAGCCAACCCCAGAACCGAGTCCGAGCAACTTTCAGAGTAGTGCCTACATCGTAGACGACCACATCACCCGACAGGGACCGAGAGGAGAGATAAATCCTCTATGAGATGAACTCAACAGCACGCTTGGTAGCAGTGGCGTTTGCACCGGCTCCACCAGCGGCGGAAGCCATTTGGACTGGAACACATCCTCCGAAAGGACCGGCGTCTGAAAGAAGGTGTTAGTCAAATCAAGGTAAAGATGAAGGAAGGATGAGCTTACTGGCAGCGTTGTTACATCTAACCATGCAGACACCGGTCATGTCACCAGCGGTACCAGTGCAAGTCTGATCAGCGGCGACCTTTGCGGTGAGAGGGAAGTCGGTGGCCTTGGCCTTTGATCGAGAGTTGGTACCTGGGACGTTGGTAGCAACTTGCATCTTGGTCCATTGGGTTCCGGTACCGGTGGAGTCGATCATGCATGAGTATGGTCCGGCTCCGTCACCGTTGACTTGGTGGAGAGTCATCATGACCATTCCACCTTGGGAGATCTGAGGCATTGTTGGGTTGACGGCAAGCATCTGTGGGACTTGAGTTGCTGGGTCGTTGGTTCCACCTCCGAGGGTCTCTCCGCAAGCATCGGCGGCGGCGTTCTTGAATCGGGTAGAATCTTGTTGATCTGGGTTTCTCTTGGATCCATCACGTGGGGTAGCTGGGTCAACTGTGGTTGTGTTAGTAATTTGAGTCGAAGGAAGCAAATGTCGAGAAGACCAATCACTTACCACCGAGCGCTGTGCCCATGCCTCCCATATCTCCTACGGCCTTAACGATAGCTCCATGGCCAGCAACAAGCTCAGCAATTGCAGCAAGGACAATGACGGATGATTTGAACTGCATAATGAAGGATTTAAAAATGGACAGTGGCCTGCAAAGTCCTAAAAATATAAATTAAAAATATAAAAATAGAAGAAGAGAATGAAGAATGCTGAAAGTGGATGAAGATGAAGCTGATGATGAGTGGAAAGGCGAATACGATGGCGTGCGATGAGAGATACTTATACAATCTGGTGCTTCCCACTCTTCCTACTTTCTTCTGTCATTGGCAAGACTAGATGCTTCCGGAATCAAGACCTTTCCGTTTGCCTCTCTGCAGTAGCTGAGTAGTATCGACCCAGTTTCGAAAAAGAAACGGTCCCTTTCCCCATTCAGTAAAGCCCGAAGCTGTGCTCTTCTTCAAACGGGGTGTTTACTTGGCAGAGGCTCTCATTTGCAGAAGCCAGAGAACTCTCATGTACAGCAGAAGAGTTTAACGTACCCTTGCCAGCGATTGATTCGGCTGCACTCGAGATCCGTCCAAGGATAGGATTAAAAGGGCCAATAAAAAGACAGGAGGATTTCAAGCACTGCACAAGCTAAGGCTCACAAGGATCGCGATAGAAACATAGCGTACTGTCTTTGCATGCCTTGGTAAGACGGGAGCTAGAACTTTCTCACAGGGGATGGATAGACCACCAATGAAAACACAAGGAGGTCTCTTAGTGAATGCTTAAAACAATGACACTGCGTTGAAACCACTAGAGAAACTGGCAATGAAGTGTAGTGTGGCAGTGACAGCCAAGCTTTGGCCAAGATCAGATAAACCTCTAGGATGGTGCGGATCGAGGAAATCCGACATGGTCCATGCGAACCCGTCTATCAGAACGACTGGGCATCTAATCATTGAATTCTCTACACTACAAGTCGTATTTCCATATGAGAACTTCAATGAATCAGAGCTATAAAATTTTCTTCAAAATACATTTAAGAAAATGTAGAGAATGTTGAGAAAATGAATAATTGTTGAGAGCAGTGAGAGGTCTCATTCCCCGCATTCTCTTGCGAAGCTGGTTAAAAACCAGTCACCCCGCCACTGCCCCTCTCAATAACACCTGGATCAGAAAAATTCCGGTAAGGTCAATGCAGACTGAATCGACAGCCAGCAGATAATTATTTTCATTAGTCAGGAAATGGCAGGAGACGAGACATAGTCAATGCGGGGGTTTGACGCCTCCACTTTGCCATAGGTACCCCACCAAAACACCACAACACAACAACACAGCCTTCGCCGCCCTTATCCCAGCTTCGAACGAGCTTCTAGAAGAAGGGGATTGTTCAAATGCGTACATCTCAGCAAGACGGTGCTCGATAAAAGAAAAAGAAATGAAGATCAGAAAAAATCTCTATCATAAAAACGCTGTGTAACTTCAAGCATTTTTTTGGTTTATATCATACAGTAAGAGAAGATATTTTTTCTGTTTACCAAAAAAGGTGAATTAGAGAGATGAAACTGACAGCAAGCAGACCAGTGTTTGGAAGCTCTATCCCAGCTCAGGGCAAAGTCGAAACACCAAAAAGTCCACGGGCCTCGCTAAACTTAAGCATAACCAAAAGAGGAAAAACTTCTGTTTGTAACGTGGCGACCAACCGGATGCGGAAAGTTATTGATGGGGGTAATTCTCGGTCGAACACCTCCATCCATTAAGCTTGAAATTACCACAAGCCAGAGGACTGCCTGGGCACGAAGAATGACTGGTATTGGCACCGTGCCAATGGGCTAAGACATCGGCACCAATAAGTTCCTTTCCGTTGTGAATATTGCTGAGTCGTGGGTAGACGTGGTCGTGATTTACTGTCTTGGAACAGGGAAAATACTTCGTTCAAGAATTGTTTCCGGCTGCTCATTGACGGGTGTGGATCAAGTGCTGCATATACGAGCCTGTATCATTTCCGTTTGAACGAACGAAGAGCTGGGAAGGAGGCGAGTTTTTTTCAATCTCTGCGAGTTGAAGGTGGATATCGGGTATCGCTCATGTAATGTGGATCGTGGAAATCGCCTCGACATTTTCAACCTCCCCTTCCTCAGTCACCCAGCCTGCCCCTTCGCATACTCTGCCTTTGTCAATCCATTTCAGATCTGGCAACAACTGGCTCGTAACCCATCTGGCGGTCATAGTATGAGTACTGCCATCACCAAATGGTTCGTCAGTCCTCTCAACCCGCTCTCGGCTTGAATTCGCTGTCTCTGCTGAGCCAGGTATGGTAGATTTTCCTCCTGCAAGAGCTTGAAAAACAATCAATTGATCATGAAGATACTCATCCACCAAACCACCCCTTCGAACTTCGTGATCTAGGCCTATGACAACTTTCCGCGCCATTTCAATACTAAGTTTTTCGGACGATTTATTTTTCGAGGACTTATCGTACAGCCAATCGCAACCAAAGCGCAAACCCGTCGAGGTATGGGCAACCAGAAGCGTGTACAGACGAGCATTATGCCTGCTATCTTCCACAACCAAGAATTCTGCATCGATTTCTGGAAATACGGTCTCCATCTCGAATAACATTGCTACCTTCATAGGTCCATGCATTGCCACGGGTAGAATCATCGAAATGTCAACCCTGGTGATATCACCTCTTTCTGTAGGCCAGTCCGGAGGCGAGAGCGATTTTCCTATAGGAATAGGATCAATCTTGAACCTGGCATTTCCTATTTGTCTGCTACCGTGGGACCATCCCCGAGAATCCAATTGACGCTTCACTTTCACCCCAAACCTCTCAAGTGACGGCAGCAATACTTGGTCGATATACTCGAAAGAAGGAGAAAAGCTAACGTTAGTCCCACCCTCAATGGCGAGGGTGATCGGGGAATTTTCCTGGTTACTCGCGTGTAAAAGGAACGGGAGAAGGGCTTGGAAAACAAGCATAATGCTCCCCGCAGAATCTGATTTGATCCTGATGTTCCGGTTGAGGATTTGCGACGGCGACGATGTTGCCCGAAACTCTATAGTTTTGCTCCCAACGAAGCAATTTTTTACATTTGCGTTTGTGGCTTCTGCTAAACATTTCATGCAGGCAACATGTTGTGCTTTGAGGCCTGGTGAAGATCAGTTCGGTTTCTTGGCCCGGATAATCGACGTTGAACTGTGTGATCATCATATAAAACTTCAAAAATCGCGGCCATTGCACAAAACAGGTTAGGACGATCAATCAAAAGGTATTCGATCTTCCCAACCTGTTTTGGGCCATTTAAATTTCCCGTTAATCATACGAGACGACAGAGCAAGGGTCAGGCTTACCTCCACCGCGACCTCCACGTTCTCTGTTTGCTCGAACATTTTCGATGACAATTGGCGTCCCTGTTATGGCCGCCAAAGTTATCGCAACTCTCACCAGCTGTCCTCCACCTTCTCCTTTACGGCCATCCAGTTTGACCGCCTTTTGGGGCTCTGTTCGATTTCCCATGCTTTTTTCCCCGGGTTCCTTCGACCGGGTAAAGTACCGACTGTTGCCTGTTCGCCTGCACGTCTTGTCACCAGCCCTGCGTATTGGACACACACTACCGTAGGGTACGAACTGCTTAACACCAATCAAATTGTACTTGTTGTGCCGGGTTGCTGGCGTCGACGTATGCTCGTATTGATGAGATCGGTGTCGAAAATGATACTGGTAATTGTGCTTGAGAGGGTGGCGGATTTTAATTGCTTGAAGATTTTGTTGAAATAGGGGATTTCCTACTTTAATATGGTGGTTTAGGTGGAGCAAAATAAGAGTCGTAGTGACTCACGCCGACTGCGAAGACTTGATGAAAGAAGGCTGAGTTATCTGAGGCGGGAAGGTATCGTGTTTGGAGTTCATACGTGAAGATACCTACACGGGAATTGCAGAGATGACGATGGGATTCGGTGTGTATGAGGTAGGAAGTCGTTCGAGGCTCTGTATCATCGTACTCCGTAACCTTTTTGCTGCAAACTCACACCGGAACTGCTGGTGTCCATCCGGTATGATGAGATAATACAGAGGGAAGGGCTGTAAGCATCTCGTCCTCCTTTCTGACGCCCCTGATATCGGGGCAAAGAGGGGAGAAGGCAGGACTAGAGTTGGTGTTGCAAATTGGATCTAGATTGTGCGTAGTAGCCGGAAAATGGAGTGGGCCAAAGAAGACGTAGATTGGTTTCGAGGATGTCAACCTTCTAGATACGGAAACCGCTGCATCATTCTGTGGTGTCGCAGTTCTTCGAGTACCACCCAATGCCTCTCATCCAGTCTGCTGCGCACCCTGTCGAGAATCCCAGGAGCTCTCTGCAGGTGTCAATGTCATTCCCATCAGCCCCGTTTTCCATTCTCCCCCACGACTCCGCCCCCGCCATTGCTGCACCACCCACTCCAACCTCTCCAACCATTGCGGGCACAAATTCAAACCATCGTCTTGGCAAATACATCAACAGCCTTACTCTGTGTCACCCGGCATTTGCACTTCTCTGACCTCATCTCTCTCTCCGACTCCATCAAGTCTACCTACACCCTCATCATGCAGACATGTCTTGATTGTCTTGATTGTCTTGATTGCCACTTCCACTCTAGACCCGTACGACAACGACACCCTCTGTACACCAACGACCCGCCAGCATGATGCGCCAACCCTCTCACAGCAGTTCCAATTCCAACTCGCCCTCGGCCTCGAGCCCGAAGCCAAAAAGTTTCTTCGGATGGCCTAGAAAGAACAGGACCTCCATCAGCGGGGGTTCTCTGCAACAAGAGCAAACAATTCCGCAAGAAAGATTAGTTCCGGGGTTGGAATTCGTAGTACGGATATTGATTTCCCCTCCCCCATTTGGGTTCAGGCTAACATCTGCCAGCGAAAGTACAGCGAGGACCCGGTCGTGAGCACGCCTCCAATATTGCCCGACATCGAACCAACACGATCAAACACAATACCCTCCCCAGATCCTTTCTTTGGTTCCACTCACGATTCCGAATATATACATCTAAAGGAAAATATACGACGTCTGCGAAAAGTCCCGCCGGGATCCGATCAGAAAAAGGTGGACAATACTTGGGAGGTGTACAAGAAAGTTCGAGACGAGTGCTTGCAACTTTGCAAGAGTCTGCTTCAAAAATCCCGTAAGTGAACGAGGCGCCCTCGCACGCATATACGCGTTGGAAACTCCCATTCCTGACCGACAATAGAAAATGGTGCTCGAAGCCACTCCCTTGAATCGAGCGATCCTACGGATGCCAGATCGTCCTACAGTGGTTCCTTGGTCGAGGTCCCCTCAAACGTCCATCCCAGCGACCAGCGTGTCGCGGCGATACGCGAATATAAATCGATACAAGAGCAAATGGTAGAAAACTTTCGCGCATGCCTGCTTACAACATATATAAAAAATGAACCAGGTGCATCGGAACGGCAAATGGAAACTTTTCTCGAAGATGGAATGCTTCGAAAAAGTCTGATCGCAAGATGGAGGGAGACGAGCATTCACGCTATGAAATCCGAAAAGTTATTGTTCTGGGAACAGTTCAAGATACGCTCGCTAAACTTTGACAAATTAAAACTCGACTTGAAAGCGATAGCACAACTTTTCGACGAGCCAATTTTAGAAGTGGAGAACACAAATTCTAATGTACGGGAATATGTTATATCGAAGAACGGAGATACGATTCTGGAATTTGGCAACAAAGGACCGGAAGGATACCCAAAATTACAATTTCGAGTATCTTCTCATCATCTAGCAGAATCGTCGCCATTTTTTGCAGAGATGCTACTACCCAAGAAGCCTGTATATGACAAAAGCCCTTTCATGCAGAGTCGACTTCCAACACCGCCTGCCAGGCATGTAAGAAAGGATGGCATGGAAGTCAAGGTTTACCGAATGCCTCAGATAGAATTAAACAAGCACGAAGCGCTGACGATAGTACTACATGCCGCACATGGCCATAATGTGAAAGTACCTAGACATATCGAGTTCCCTGTCTTTGTCAGTGTGGCCGAAGTTTGTTTGAAGTATCAATGTACTTCGCCTTTGGAATTACATGTGGAACATCGATGGCTTCCACCATTGCTAGCCAAGGCCGGTGAGGATAGCCCAGATGAGCTGTTACTTATTGGTTATGCTTTTGGGCATCGTGAATTATTCTCACGCACGTCCAAATCGGCCATCCTGGATTCATTAGATGACGAGGAAATTGATGAAAAGGAATTGTGGCCGCAAATTGTGAAGGACAAGATCAAGGCCATTAGAGCAGCGAAGCTTGCCCAAATACACGATTGTTGTAGAACGGTTCTTCAGGACTACTTCAAACCACCTGCAGATTCGATCGGTTCTGTCCGTAAATCCAGTGTTGGTTCTTTAGAATTGACAACAACACCCCGCTGCCCAAAGGGCTCTCACCTATGTGACGCCACGAATCTCGGATCGCTGATGCTAGTATACAACGAACTTCACGTTCTCCCGAGCCTTATGGACAAAGTTGGCTTTCCCGATCTTCCACAACCACCACGTCGAAGTTTGAAAGGACTGGTCAATTCCCTGCGGCTGATGCCTTCTGCTCCTCAGGTCAATGAAGCCCACACCGGAGTTTGTGATTACGCCCCTGCATTCAGAAGTTCAATCGACGACATCTACAACAGCATCATAGGTCTAACCCTCTTTGATGTCACAGGTCGATGGGGATGGGCTCTCTCAAAGAATGATCACGGACCAGGAGATCCCATACAACCCGATAAAATTGAACTTTCAGCCGACTCCAATCTCACCAACCGACCTTCCACCATCTTCAGCGAGAGGATGAGTCTCGCAACCCATGACTCTGATGATGTGATAGAAGTAATCCCCAGAAGACCAGGCTCAAATTCAAGCTCTTACTCCCCTACAAACACCACATTTCCCGCACCGAGATCAAACCCCTCTCGGCCTCCTCATCTCACTATCCCTACAACCAACTATAACAACAGCAATAAAGAATCTAAAATCCTCACGTCAGAAATACCGAAAATCACATCCCCACCTCCCTCGAACTCCCCACCACCACCGGACGACCAAGATCTCTATGATGCCTCCCCACCTTTCACTCCTTTTGACTCGGAGCCTGTGATGTCTGCTGAGGAGGCAAATGAGTATCTCTACAATTACGATCAGTCTTCTACTAGTTTACAAGAGATGAAAGCTCCCCCAGGGGATAGCCAGAAAGTGCTCCTTGTAGACCTAGAGAAGGCTGGGGGTAAACCGGATGTTAGTAGGAGGGCTCTTGTTGTGGTGGGGGCTGAGGATAAGGTGAGGAGTTTAGAGGTTGACGAGGAGAAAGTTTTGAGGGAGGAGAAGGAGGGTGTTTTGAGCGTTGGGTGTGGATGAAAGGGATGGGCTGGATGATCTTGCTCTTTTGCTCTTATGTTTTTGTGTCCGGTTTCTTGCGATGGTGTAGTAGATAGAAGGGAAGGATATGAGGAGGAGTTCTTGGGACTGGTTTTTTCTTTTTACTCTTTTGGTGCCAGGAAACATGGGCAAGAGCTACAGGACGGCAACTGGAAAACCCCTACCGTGGTTAAGCAGGGGATTTTTTTTCTTTTTCTTTTCTATTTTCTCTTCGTTTTCTCTCTTTTCTTTAATGGTCTGTAGCGTATTATACCCCATTGAGATTTTTGGATTTTTGGACTTCTGGGTTGGGGTGGAAATACGGACGGGTTATTACTCGGTGGTGGCCTATTTTCGTTATTTTACGATGGGGAGTATATGATGATGATGGGATATTCGATGGTATATACAATATGTTTGCTGGAGAGTTTGTGTTACGATATATGTAGGAAGGAGAAAAGTAAGATTAGTACAGAATACTACAACTTTCAATATTTTTTCCCCCACGATAACATGGTAATCTACTCTTGATGCAGGTGGAGGATTCTTTGCAAGTATTCTGATCTTGCACCCTGTCTATTGATTTCCTAGTCATGGTGACAGCTTACCTTCATGGTGGAAGCTTGTACGCAAGTGACACCTTTTCCACAACCAACATACCTACAAACGACAGCTTATCCATAAGTTACATCTTACCTACAAGTAACACTTTATTCACAAATGACAGCTTGTCCACAGGCGACAGCTTATCCGCAAAGTAGTTCTCACGCGTGACGAATTTTAGTTATACCGCTTCCTTCTCTCGTCCTCTTGATTAGTATAACCTATTCATAGACATAACATATAGTTTCACGACAAAAACTACAGGAATTCGAAGTGGAAAGAAGTAAGAATTAATTCTGTGCTCACGTCTAGAAATTCGGGATCGTTATTATGAGGCTATATATAGGTGACCTACAAATAGCTCGAAAATTTCGAACCTGAAAATACCTAGTCATATGTAACCACATGAAACTTGTCGATTAGAAAGAGCATCTGTTCGTCGTGAGAAATGATTTAAGCAAAGCTGGTTTGAAGGCATTACTCTTATTTATTCTAGAGTAATCGGATGTGTTCCTTCTTTATATTTTAGTTCCTTCTTTATCGCCAAATTACGAAATTAAGTGAATTATAAGCATTTTTCATGATAAAGCCAAGGTATCCAGCTTTAACCAAGGTCTAAGAACCTCACCGCTCCTTCAAGTGAAGCCAATCTAATCACCGATCTCGTATCCACCCCACCTGGGAACTCCACAGACCCACCCCACAATGACAGTACCTTCGAGTATTTCAATAACACCACCTCCAACATCGAATCAGAAATACTGACTCTGTCACTGGGGAATTGGTTTAGTGGTATAATGTTCCCTTAGCATGGCATCAAGAGCCTGTGAATGGGAGAGGTCGCGAGTTCGATTCTTGCATTCTCCAAATTATTTTGATCTTTTTGCACTCTCCCACTTCGGAAACGGCGCTCTTTTGATCAAGTTGTGGTCGTGCGAGGTTTGGGGGGTGTACTTTTTTGGTGCGGGAAAATAAGCGAGTTTGGGTGAATTTGTCGGACAGTGGTAGTGGTAGTGGAAAAGGAGAACAGCAAAAGAGTTTTTACGCAAGAATATATAGAATAATGGAATAACTTTTATAATTTTTACAGTAATGCATCCGCTCACGTGGTGCAACCTATACATCACGTCAAATGGAAGGCAACACCACCTGCCTGGTGGGGCGAGCGCATGTTATAACTAACGAACGAAGCATGACGTGCCATTCAATTCCATTAAGATCAAATAATATCTCCCTTTCTCAACACACTTTTAATTCTTCTCATGATTGTAACTCTAAAATCATCGATCACAAATACGAATAACGTACCAATGTCGAACGATGTATTTGCTGGGCTACCTGAGCCTCCAGAAGGAATGATTTGGCACCAATTTCCGCCGGCTGGAGCGTATTTATCTGACCCGTATGTATTCTTTGATTTAGTCTCTCGTCCGGCTGAGTTTGGAGTGCTTTGTTTGGGAGCATTTTGTGAAATGTTTGGGGGATTTTACTCACCTCGCTCAACCTCTCCACCATCTTCACCTAATAACTCCCATTTCCCTTGAAACCCTGTATATCGAAAACCGGATCACAATTTCCACCAGACTTTTGATTGATGGATATATTAAAGATTTTAATTGAAATCCAATCTAAATCTTGCTAACTCAACAAACCCAGACAATGGTACGACACCCTCGGCCGTTCCCAACTCGAAATCCGCAACATCTACAGCCTCCCATCTCCCACTGCCCAGATCCAAGAAGTAAAGAACCTTTTAAAAGACTTCCCCAAAAAGGGCCTCGACATGATCTTCGACTTCGCAGTAAAAGGAAATGCAGAACTCATTTCCACCCTCCTAGACGAAGGAGTACACCCACAACCAAGACCCGAGATTGATGATGAAACGCTTGTACCACTCCATGCAGCAGCTTTCAACAACAATATTGATTGTGTCAAAGTTCTGGTTGAGAAAGGGAATGTTCCTGTAGATGTAAAAGACGATTGGGGGGGAACACCGTTGATGAGAGCAGCGGAGGGTGGGAATTTGGAAGTTGTTAGGTGGTTACTTGAGAAAGGGGCAGATCCTTTTATTGTGCAGGGCAAATATATTGGGGATGAGGAATTGCCTAGAGGTGGAGCTAATGCTTTGGATTTCGCGTGTGGAAATCAGAAGGGGGACTTGGGTGTTGTGAAGCTCTTGTTGGAACATCCTGTCTTTGGGCCGGTGGAGAAAAAGCTGGGTACTGGTGATGATAAGGAGAAGCTTTATGTTACGGGGAATGGATTGGATGCTGCTACCAATTCTGGGACGGCAGAGATTCTGGAATACCTTCTTGAAAAGGCTGGGTTTCCGGTTGATGATACAGATGGGAGGTGGAAGGGTGATCTTCTACGCGACGAACAGAAAACAACTATCGACGAGTTGCTGTTGAAATCATCAACAAAACCCCAACTCGACACTTTCAAGTTACTTCTCACTTACTTCGCTAAAACGGCCAAAGATGGGAAGCTTGAAGACTTTAATATCACACCTAAACAACAAGATCACTTCATCAATGCATTATTCAACCCGGCAGCGAAAAACAACGTCGAATCCTTTGAACTCTTATGGA
The DNA here is from genome assembly GCA_001414355.1 of Hymenoscyphus salicellus. Lineage (NCBI taxonomy): Eukaryota > Fungi > Ascomycota > Leotiomycetes > Helotiales > Helotiaceae > Hymenoscyphus > Hymenoscyphus salicellus. The sequence continues at coordinate 23,604 of LLCD01000171.1, forward strand.
ACACACTTTTCCATCCCTTAAACCCAACAAGAAGCGCAGAAATCCACGCCGCAGACCTCGAACTCCTCAACGACCTCCTCGCCAAAACTCAACCAATACCTCAAAACCTACAAGGAGCGTGGGATATGACCAAACTCCTCATTACGAAATATGGAGCAAATCCTAACCGTGTTGCCGCCCCAACAGCGACAACATTACTTTATGTTCTTGCTGCGAACAATCATGTAGAGAGGGTAAAGTGGTTACTTGAGACTTGTGCCATAAACTTGGGCACTGGGAACGGAAAATTTGCGAATGGGGCTACGGCTTTGTATATCTCTATTTGGAACGGTTATCCGGATATCGTGAGATTATTGTTAAAACATGGAGGTCCTATTGAGGAGTTGCCGGATTTGAAAGATCTGGCGACTGAGGGGGGATTCAAACTGTCTGTTGTGACGGAAAAGAAGTACAGGGCTCCTGTGAGAATTTTTCTTGGAGAGAGAGAGGATTTGGGGAAGAGTGATGGTAGTAGGAAGGTTGTGTTGGATTGTGGGTATGAGGATAGAGAGTGGCTTGGGAAATTGCAGGTGAGAAAGAGTGATGAGGAATTGGGTATGGATGGAACTAAGAGGGAACTGAAGCCTTCCGATAACTAGTCGCAGTAAGAAAAGTTATGCGGGGAAAACATGTTGGTAAATATTGAGATGCCAAGATCGATGTCAAGTTATCTTTTTTAACGAGTCTCAAGCTATTTTTAATCGATATTATGAGTGAGCACCTGGATGCCCTCTCATGAGGTTACCTTAGGGCCGGTGAGAAGATAGGCCTCGTCAGAAAATGTTCCATAGAGGTCAAGTGCAAGAGTGCACTGGAAGGAGCGACTCCCGGTCTCCGTGGAAGTTTGTCTCAAGCAAGGACCACTTCCGGGGTTGAGTTTGACGGGAGGACTCAAAGGTCGTTCCTTCCTCCGGTATCTGGCCGTATACCCAGGTGATCGTTGAGTCCCTTTCCCAAAAGCCAGCTCCCGTCAGAGTAGCCTTTGGGTACCCAGTGTTCCACTGATTTTCCAAGAATACCCCAAATCCATCGACCACTTGTCAATAGACTACCAGCAGAGAAAACAGTATCGTTTTCAATGCTGATCGGAAGTGTTTCTCCAGATTCTTTCCAGCTCACAAGTAGGTTGAGTAAAGTTCCTCAAAATTTGTCAAGGATTTCTTTTAGGGACCCAGGAGGACAGAAAACAAGCTAAAGGCAAAGAGCGTCCTCAACTAATCCAGAAGCATGGAATTTTTTGCAACAGTAATTATCTACAAACCAGAAGGAAGGGAAGGAAGCAGTAGGTTGCTACTATGTAAATCAGCAAACAGTTCCTCCCAAGAGGTGCAGGGTAAGTAAACCTGCACTCAAAGAGTGTATACGTACTGCTGTAGAATCAGTGTTTCGAATCGAGTACCGAAGCAGCTTACTCTGGACTTTCCCTTTCTAGGACGTTAGCGCGACGAGAGAACAGTTGGGGCTGAGAAGAGAAGGCACAACTCCTGTCAGGTCACGCCTTCCCTGACTTTTACCACACCTCCAGCTGCAACACTTTAATAGACTACCCCAGAACACTGAAACCATAATTGCTCCTCCCCTCTGAATTCTTTGATTTCTGCGCCTGGAGAAGCAGGGATATGAACTTGAGAATAATCACCCAGTAGATTTGGCATCTCGCAAAGATTTCCGCCATGGCATGCATGATGTAGAAGTAAATGCGATTTCTAACCCTGAGTGCATTCAGAAGCTCTCTATTCTGGTTGCGAGAATCGGACACCAGAAAGCCAAATCTTCGAAAGCCGTTGCGTCCTCAGCAAGAGCAGAACGGAAAAACACAGAAAATAAGGATAAAAACAGTCTCTTAACCCCCCCCCCCCGAAAAAGCAATCGCTGCATTACCCATCTATTCTAAATATACAAACGCCCTCTCACACCCCTCATAAGACCCTAACTTCCCATCTCCCGACACCACCCCCTCCCC
>LLCD01000172.1:0-25502 GCA_001414355.1 Hymenoscyphus salicellus
CCCTAGCAGCAGCCTATCTGGACATCTTCGCAGGGTTCTCAGCGTTCGCGGGGGCCCCATACGGCTGTCTTAAGGACTTGCCCGCCTCCTCCCTCCAAGCCGCAGACCTTACCTGTATCAAAGGAGGAATTGTTCACACGTAAGTTAATGGGGACGCTGTTCTCCCACTCCCCCATTTTCTTTGTCCTGAAACAATCTCCTGAATCGATCCTGAACCCTACCAAAAAATATGTGCTGTATCCCAGACTTTCCTTAATAGGCAATTACCGACTCCCCCATCACCCAGACCAAAAGATTGGGGCGACCTCGCTCGAGGCCCCGACCCAAGATTCATTCCGATTCCCCTACTCAAACCTCGTCCTAAGATGTAATTTTGGCATGGAACACTCGACGATGTCATCCTCTACCCAGTTCTCGCCGAGGGAATCAAACAATGGACGAATGTCTTCGGGGTCGATTTCAAATTCAGTATTGGCGATACACCTAAGCCTGATTATACGAAGAGTGTTTATGGGGATGGGAAGCAGCTTGAGGTTTATTCTGCTGTTGGCGTCGGTCATTATGTTCCTACTGACGAGGAGAGTGTTTTGAGATGGTTTGGAATATTGTGATTGATTTGTGGTCAACCATGATGGGGGTTGTTGCTTTTTAAAGGTGCTTGTTAGAGCGTTTGGTTCCACTGTTACTTGCTCCTGGGTTTCCAGTTAAAGTAGAGTAGGCGTGGTAATAGTAATGATGTTGAAACCTCGATCACAAACATAAACCTTGCTGTCATTGACATCTGCCTTGAACTGCACTCGATTATGAATCTAAAGCATTATGTTAATTTGCGTCAACTTGCTAAATCACTTTAAGTACCCCTGACCACAATCTGCGACCGTCGAGCTTGCTAGAAAAGGGCAACAATCTGGCAAAGTTGACGTCAAGGTCGCTCACGCAAGATAGGGACAACCCTTTGGCGCTCGTTCCTTCCCTTAAATAACCTCGTTACCTCGCGGCGCCTCGATCCTATACTAGGCATACCTAGTCCGATGGTCGCTCCTTCTCTCTTTGATTATCCCCCTTGACTTGACGCGGCCTTCGACTCTGTTGTAGGCACGGTGCGGAGGTGTCGCGAGGACTGCGTACGGGTCTTGCGAGGGAAGGAGCGCAGGAACGACATAGCTCCCGATCGGGACTAGCGCCGAGTACACACCCTCGTCGGATTCCCCTCCCATATACACACTTTTTTTATGTCGAAAATGAATCGCGGGGGGTGAGGGAGGGATCGAGGCGGGAATGCTTATTATAACTCGTTTGTGCGAAAGCGCTCATCTAGACAGGAAATTGATTGCTCGCCGTGTTACCTTTTGAGATTCTCGTGGAAGGCAGATCGCAACGGTACTACCTAGGTACAGGAAGTCCATCAATCCCAACGTCGCCATATAACCTAACCATCTGGCAACTTTTCCAGAAGGCCTTCCTCTCTCTCTAAAACCTAGCATCATCTACCTCCTTCTCCAAACTCATATACACTCTCGCCTCACATACACCCTCACATCGTCATACCAAACACAACCCCTCAATGACCAAGCTCACCACCATAATCTTCCTCGCCCTCCTTCCTTCTCAGAGTTCTGCGCTTTCTACGAAACCACAAAAACTCGATACGACTGATTACTTTTGTGGCTACTACCGCGGTACCATCTGCGCCTCTCGCAAGGACATCAATTTCAACGACTCCGGTGACACGAGAATCTTGTTTTGAAGCTGGGTGAGATAATGTGACGGAGCGATTGAGATTTTGTCCTAATTGCTTGGAGAATACTGTGCCAGGTCAGGATAAATGTGGTGATGATGCTGGTGGCTGAGAGGGGGGTTGCCACTCTTGAGGGTTGTGAATGTGAAGAAACTTTTGAGTTGTTGCCGGAAATGTAGGTTCTTGCGTAGGATATAAGCTTTGTTTCTTTTTATAAACACATTATCTTTCGTCCTTGTCATATAAAAATGTCTACACTGTCACATTTGATGACTAACTCCCTAAGAAATAATACCAGGCACTAACTTGTCCAGTCAGAAGCTGATTCTTGCAGAAATAGCAATGAAGTTCAATCAGTAACCTCGAACTGTCATCGGATGAGCTCGTATTCCAACGCTTGGACCTTGTCCTCTCCTAAATCACCCTGCCAGATGGCATTCTATGACGTTAAATGCAGGAATAAAAACATGAAATAAATATCCTTCAAGTTCCAATAAGGTATTTCTCACTTTGCTAAAAATTATGAAAGCAGATGATACGAATCGTTTGAGAATATTATTCTAAAATGTATGAGTTAAGCAAGTTAATTTTATGGACTCACTCTAAAAGATTGGATGTAAGTACTTTGTTTTAGCTAAGTTATTCTAGTAGTTCAGAATAACTTTATTTATTAGGTAGAGTTGAGAAGGTAAGTGTGGACGTTCATTTAGTCATGATCCAATGAGTGGATATGAGTCTTTTCCTTTATTCATGTTCAGTCTGTCCATGTTAATCCAGAGAGTTTAGCATAATACTATTTTGTAGATAGAGATGAGATGATAACTTGGGTTGACCTGGGATCTTATTTTTTAAACATTAAAGGATAAGCAAACACTGTTCTCGGTTATTCTGAACAACTCCAGATATTTGCGGGTAGTAGTGAATTCACTCAAGTACAGTAGGTGTATCATGTATATCAACTTGAGTCTCTCTGGACTGTAGTGGTGGTCGGAGGACAATGTCATTATGACCCTCACAAGGTCAAGAATGTCGCCTGCTGCATGTTAGATCTACTGCACCGTTGTTGTCACTGGCTCTGAAGAAGAGTAAGTTAAAAGTGCCAGCCGTGGAAAGGCTGGTGAGAGTTCTGGTTGTGGAGGCGATTATATGCTAAAGTAAAAAAACCTACTCTCCCAGTGGACAGAAAAAGTGGCAGTGAATAGAGGGCCTCTCTAGCTCGTTGTTCTAACTCTATAGGATAGTTAAAGTTGATTACTCCAACTATCTAGGTCAATAGTTTGAATTATCTCAATCATCTAGGGTAATTACCTTGAATTGCCCAAGATAGATAGAACAGTGGTTAGGCAGGCAGGTACGATGTACTGCCGCTTTTTCTGTCCACTGGGAGCCACCTCACCTCTCCCATCCATCAAGTCTCTCCCACAAACATCCCTCAAGCAAAAATTGGAATCGCTGCCAAAATTTCTTCGCTTCTCGTTCGATAACCCAAGTGGTGCTAAGTAAGAGCTAAGAGAAAGTAGCAGGAAATACAGGAGTCTACAAGCTTCTCGCATGATAAAAAGTGGTAAAAAGTGGTAAATGGTGAGGGGATGAGAGGGCAAGCTATCGGTAGGTCAACTACAAATTGCCGCATTCCAAAGTTTCTGAAAAACGATGCCCATTACTGAATCATCGATTTAGGAGTTAACCATTAGTACCAGATGAATGATTTAGATACTAAAATATCAATGTCAATTTGTTGACAAAGACTTGACGGGTAACATCAGTGGAGGCGACACAAAGCGCCTGAGGATGGTCCAGGGAGGAAACCTTTAGACACCACAAACCCCTCTTCTCATCTCATTATCACCTCACTCATCACTCACACCACTCATTCTCAAACAAAAGTATCTGAATTTGAATTATTTTTGAATTATAATTCATCTCCCCACATCCCTAACTCCCCCCTTTTCAGCTATCGCTCTATACTACCACAACCACACCGCTAATGTATCAAACCTATCTATCTATACAAACCACCCTAAAAGAAAAAGTCGCGTGAGCGAAAACAAGAGGGTATGTAGCCAGCCAAACACAAGATCCTATAATACAGTAAAATAGCGAGCGCAAAGAAAACAGACAAAAAAACGAAAGCAATAAACTCCAATCCCCCCTTCCCAGATCCGAATTCCAATCTGTGATTTTTCGCAGTGATCCCACCCCTAAACGCTAAACAGGAAAAAAAAAGCCAAGCAAAACAAGAAAAAGGCGAACCAGCCAACCCAAAACCGAGGACCCCTATCCATAAGTCGATCCCCGATTTCTTACGCCCCAGTCGTGAAATAAAAAGAGACGATACGCAAATATCCCTCCTAGACCTAGGTCCTTGCTTATTCCAGCAAAGCATAAAAACAAAAAAGTAAAAAGAGACCACCCAAGTTCGGTTCATCCATCCAAACGAGAGCCAGCCCAACTAATTCCTCCTCGACAAACTCCCCGCCCGTCCTATACCAAACCACTTCTTGCCCACGCCACCAGTAGTTTTCGTTCCATTATCAGTATCCCCAGCTTCGGCAACCAGTTCCCCAGACTCAGCAATGCCATCATACGTAAAATCAGTAGGTCGTCGATTCGCACCGATGCCCGCCGAGGAACGAGGACGTTGTTGAACAACAATAGTAGACGCAGCACCAGAAGTGCGGTTCCGTCTGATAGGGGGTGGGGTGGCTCTCGCTTCGTCGCCGAATGCTTCGCTGGCGAATGTTGGAGTACGGATTGATTGAGGTTTCATTGGAGAAGGAGGGGCTTCGGATCTGCTGCTTCTTCCGAAGAGCTTTCCAGACAATTGCGAGATTTTGGAATTCTTTGCTGGTGAAACATTTGGTGGTTGTCGAGCTTGGGTTGGGGTAGGAGGATCGTTTGATAACGGGACTTTGTTCTGTACTTTTCGTAACTTGGTAGCTGCTGAAAGTGAAGAGCGGCGGTCAGGCGGGGAAATGGTTCCCTCTTGACTACTGCTGAGATCGGTCATTCTCGAGGTTCTCGGGAGGACCGTATCGTCACTCCTTGGATGCTCAACCATGCTAGAGCGACGAGCGGCTCGATAATGATCTGCTGCTGCGTTTGAAGAAGCTGGAATGTGTGCCGCAGTACTGTACATGACTTCAGGTCCCCATCCTCTCTCATCGTTGTTGCCAAACGTAAATAGATCAGGAGTAATCACACGTGTTGGACGGCGAATTGTAGGTCCATTGTACATACTTGATGCACTTGAAACACTCGCTGTCTCTGTGAAATCTCCTTGGGTCTCCGTATCCCAGCCATGGCCTTCACGTTTACTTGTGATGGTCTCGCCAGCGCTACGAGGTCGGGTAATGGAACTTGAAGGATAGCGATTATTTGAAGGGAATGAAGATGTGCTGTTGAGAAAAGTCTCCTCTCGTGAATGCGGATGTTCCAGTGTCGATCGGTCACCTTGCAGCTTCTGGAAATTCCGTAACGTATCACTGGTATAAGTATCTGGGGTAGGTGGAAGATTTCGCTGCTGTTCAAAGCTATCTTGGTTCGTTAAAGTGCGACGAGACGGCTCCTTGGCAATTCGCAATTCCCGTGAACTAAATGAAGGTGGTGGTTGTAGAGACTGCCCGGAGACGGATCGGAAACTGTTGCTGTTATGTTTATTCAAGGTATGCTTCAACTTCTCTAGACGTTGCAGGGGTGAGTCGAGCTGCTCAAGCATGCTGTTTATGGAACTGTACTGGCTCTTTTGTAGTCCATTGTTAGCTCGAGGCGCCTGTCTTCCGGGAGCTACCGTCGCGGGCCGTTCATCGATCCATTTCTCCACCGACCTCGATGCGCGGTGTCTTCTTGGCGGGGAGGGTGATACTGGTCGTGGTGGACTATCCTCCAATTCCATTGGTTTCTCGCCATAGATACTGACGAAAGAACTCTCACTCAACACACTAAGACGTGGACTATTCATGCCATCTGCGGTTGATTCATCTCCAGCTTGTGCCAATGTTGCTTCGCTGTAATTATGTCGATGCGATGGAAGATAGAGACTTCTCAAAGCCTCAGTGCCCTCACTTTTTTCGGACAAAAATGAGGGCATGCGAGGAACTGAGTTGGCCGATCGAGTAGTTTTGCGATCATCAAATGCTGGAGGGGAGCTAGGAAATTCGGCGTCATGTCCGGGTCGAAAGTATGTCGATTCGTAATCGACTTCAATTGATTGCACACGTTCCCTTTCCTTCTTCAGTTGATCGACCTCGTCCTCCAGACGTACAATAACTGTAACTGCTTCCTCCAGGGCTTGTTCTCTTGTCTCCAGCTCTCCCACCAGCTTCTCCATCTCGGCCACAAGTTGATCATTGATTTCCTCAGTTTCGGCTTGTTCCTCGATACGTTTTTCCGCAGCCTCCAACCGATTCTCGAGATCTTCTTGTCGTTGACGGCGATGGTAAAGCTCGAGTTTCAAATCGAAATTTTGTTTGTGTAAAGTTGAGGCTTGCTAGAAATTGTTAGCTATTAAGGTTATAAGAGCAATTGAGTTGAGTCTACCTCTTCCATTGACTTCACTCCCATTCCTTTCACTCCACCAGAGTTCGGTCGCTTATCTTCTCTTGCAATGGGCGAACTCTGAACCTCTCGATCTTTCAGGTGGCTCAAGTCCATACTACCCTTCCGCATAGCCCTTGAACTCTCGACCTTACGATCCCTCAGCCTTTCTTGCAACAAACTTGCCCCGCCGGAGGGAGTTATTCTGCCATTGGAATGTGGGTTCATCCGGGACGGGAGGTGAGCAGAAGAGCCATTACTACTGCTGGCGGGTGTCATTCTGGTATTATTCGAGGAAGAAGATTCCGGTCGTACTTCTGGTCGGACCAAGCGACTTCTCCGAGAGCCTTGACTACTATCCTCCATTCTGTCCGGTATCCAAATCTTGTTTTGATGGCTGTCAAGTCGATCTGAAGGTCAATGTTGTGGTTCAAGATGGTTTTGTTGGTTGTTGTATGGATCCTAAAATGGGAGGTGCCTGGCCAAGTGGAGAGGAATTGTTGACTTTATGCAAGGTCATAGGCTGGAGGGAGCTGGCTGTGATGCAGAGTGCTCCCGTAGTGGGGTGAAGAGGTAGAAGGAGCTTCCTTGGTGAAATGGTTGGCGGTGAAGTAAGTGAAGTTCGCGTAGCTGCAGGTGGCAGGTGCAAAGTATGAGAAACACGGTGAAGGTGAATCACGAAATGGGCCAAATTGTTGGTTCGCTTGAACTTTTCGCTTGAAAATGGGCGGTGGAAGGAGGTTGGCTGGCTGCGAAGTTTTGGGACTCTGCTTTCGATCAATTCTTGAGGATTTGGGTGTTGGTGAGGTCGAGCACTCGTTTGTTTATGTCTTTACATTATGCGCGCGCGCGAGGAACGAGTGTTTGGTGGGATGGACTTGTACAATGCCATCAAATAAAGATGCATTGAGAGATAAAAGATGCGATGATGATGGATGAGAGAGAGAGAGACTCTCCAACTCAGATGGGACGACAGGTGGGTTTGGGGTTAGCACAGTGTTGGGCAGCAGCAGCAGAAAGTCTCTTTGAACCTTGACGGCACGACGATCAGACTTTCGCTGCAGGCATGCCAGGCCACTGCAGCCCCGACCTGCAAGCCCAAGCAACGTTTTTACTAGGGACATTACAGGGGGTTTTGGCCGTGGATTCAGGGGGATCGTGGTCCCTCTACGGTCCGGCAGTTGGTCAATCAAAAGGCCTCCAGAACTCTCAGGCCTCGCAGCTGTCAGATAAAACCAAGTTCAACTCCCACTTGGACGAGAACCGAGTTCGATTTTCAATATAATTCTACCCGATTCGGGATGAACCCCAACACTTATATTCGTACAATTATACCCCTCCGAGCGCTCATCGCGCACCGAGCGTTGCAAAAGGACGTTCGACAACACCATTTCTTTCCGTCGCTGTGTGAGTGCGAGTCTCAGAGTCTCACAGAATGGGCTCATGATCTCCAGTAGAGTGCCACAATCCAGGTACCGAGATAAAACCCTCAACCTTCAATATCTGATCAGTCTCGCGGGCGCAGTACGCATTCTTTCTGGTCTTGGCTGATGGTTTTGTTTTTGGATAGCTCGCCGACAAGGACCTCTTGGGTAGAGATATACCGAAGATGGAGCAGATTGCGGCAGCTTCACCGGTCGAAACGAACCGTATTTCCGTACATTCGTTCTTTTCAACCTGTTTCCGAGGTTCAGTCTTCATCGTCTCACAGGATCAACCAGAGTCTCAAGTCCAATTCCCCTCGAGTTCTGTCCAACCCCACGAGGCCAGCAGCCGTCGATCCCCACATTGCACCACACTCAATCACAACCGTCGGCGGTCCTTACTTCGCGGCCGAAACAATTGCCCACTGAAATCGTTGTGTTTAACAACGGCCAAATCAAGGGAGCCATATCCAACTTGCTTTTCTGGCCAACCAGATTCCAAAGAATCCATACAGCATTGTGAGAGGTCGAACTGCACGCGAAATCACGAAAATCAATCAACGCGTCTTTACCAATTATCAACGCGTTTAAGAGGATCGTGGACCCATCACTTTTCCCGGCATGTCTAGCAAGAAGTGATGGGCCGCGCTATTGGTGACCACCCGCTGTGGCAACGGAAACCCCTGGATTTTTCAACCCTTCGCTGCACCGCACGGCCTCGAGGCCTGTCTCCCCGGAGAGTTTAAACCAGTTGGGGAATGGTCGAATGCGCTGATGGTCTCGGGAGGGATCCGCTGGAGTCCGTCGAGGCCGGATGAGCTTCGGCTGCATCCATCGTCCTGGTCTGCGGGATGGGCGTTGATTGGAAGCTGTCAGTGCTGCGGAAGGGAAGTGGACCGTGGGGGAGACTTGGGGCTTCCTTTGGTGCCGTCTTGATGGATGGAGGGAGATGGACTGAGAAAGAAGTGAAGAGAAGAGTCGGATGCTAGCACAATTGCAAACATAAGTGTGCTCTGCATACAATTTGGATAACCTAGTGGTTATTGGAAATGCCTTCGGATTCTCACGACGATGGAGAAAGCTGCCAGGCTCCTTCCTGCGTCGAAAGAGATAACTTTTTACCCCGCAGTAGCGTCGTGATAGAAGAGTCGAAGTCAATTCTTCAGATCAACATCCTATTATTCATCGCTACATTTTTTCAAGTTGTCATCCCAGTTTCTTTTCTTTTCTGTGGCAATTTTATACGCGCACTCTATGAGCATATTTCTTTGCCAATGCTACGGGCCCAGATCTCAACTCTCCACGGTTCTTAGGACGATTCCTTTCAGAGAAAGACTAGTTATAGAAGCCTTACACCAAGTTAAATGCGGGAAGCTAAAAAGGCAATGAAGAATTCAGTTCACCCCCAAGATAACCCTCAAAACACGATATTTGATACGAAAAATTTCACTAAACGAGGATGAAAAGTCAGCTTCAATGACGACATATGGTTCGCAAAACACAAAAAGATCAAGACAGGAAAGTTCAATCATGATGGGAACAGAACTAACCCCGTATCGCTTCGAATATCCTCAAATGAAACGGAATGCGTGGAATAGGTTGGAGTTCTAGCTAATCTATCAATTATGCTGTTGGCGACTGTTCTGGGTAAGCTACTGATTAGCTAGTCAGCTTGTTTATTGATGTGAAGAAGGGTTTTGAGGTCTTGGGGAGAGGGGGTGAGAGGGAGGAGTAGTTTTCGACTTGTGAGCGGCGAGGTGATGATGGAGAAAAACTGGGGAATGGAGCTGGTGAGGGCTTTTCACATGGATGATGGGTAATGTTTATACTTTGCGCTGGGAGGGAAAGTGAAGATTGAAGATTGAAGCGAGGTACTCCAGGTCCTTCCTTCCTTCTACGGTTGAGCGCGACACCGTTTGCAAGTTCGAAACGGAGTATTGGAGGAGCGACTCTAAGTGAACCACCTGGGCAGTGCCAGGCACGTTGATTTGAACTTAGGGGGAGGTTCTTCGCAGGAGGCAGTCACGACCGAGAGAGAGGCTCTTGGTCGTTCCTTCCTTGACCAGTCAGCCTTCCTGAACCTAATATGATACAATCACTGGAGGGGCTGGTGAGTTTACCTACAAGTACAGATGTGGTTCCTTATTCCTGTGGCTTTTCCCCGCGCTACTGCCCTGCCTCTTCAAATCTAGGTTCCCACCCCTCCTCCCAGAATTGAGACTGACCAACGACATTATTGACCCTACGATACCATATTCGATACTTCCACATACTCGAGGAGATGAAGAGCTCAGCTCCCAAGACTTGACAAAGGGCTTGGGGGAATTAAGGGTCAGGTAGAGAAAGAGCAATGGCTTCCAATACTTTTGAATAGACACTTGTTGCATCGAATCCCGCTGGACTTGTGGAAGCTATCAACTCGATATTTTACTGCTACGGCGACTCAGCCAGAAACCATGTATATCTTGCGGTTTTCCAGCGACGAATTATGAAGAATGCGATGCTTGCCTCGAGCGACATGGCAGCAGGATTTGCTAAACATGGCAAAGGGGTTCGCGAGCCTCCAGGGTGACTAGTGATGGTGAGTGCCTTGCCTGAACTGGAGATGGGTTGTGTAGATGGAGAAGAAAGAAGGGTTTCGTTGGGCGGCCGCTAGTCTTGGTCGTTCGTTCCTTGTGAGGGAGTTGAACTGGACTTTGGTACCTTCCCTCGACGGCAAGACTTGCTTCGTCGCTGTCTTTTGGATGAAGGGAAGGAGCGACTCAGACTATGCCCCGTCAAATCTTTCCACGAAACAATGAGGCGATCAATTGGCGCGTTCTACTTAATAAATGTAGAGTCGTTTCTTATCGTGGTCCTCCACCATGATGGGGCTGTTGAAGTTGTGTAGGCGCAGGGTAATGTGGATTTCGTGTACTTTGGCAGGTTCAACTTCCACTGATTAGGATTCCAGAATCAACGATGGTGAGACACTTTTTCTTACAAGAATTGAGGAGATATGGCAATTCCCTGGAAACCAGCCAGCTCTGAGTCGAAGATGACAGACAACTTCAAGGATTGCGCCGAGCAGATATGATCATTGCAGATATCTGGAGAGGACGGAAAACACCCCGCGGCTCCTTTTCCGCGAGAGCATTTTGATGATACGTCTTTCGCTCAAAAGGGAAATTCCCACCACGATGAGGCGCAAGAATATGGCTTCCCAGATGTCTGCACACACCTTTTATGTTAATCCTCTAATTAAAACACCGTCCTAACCCTCTTAAGCACGTATATCGACTCGGGACCCGTTCGCTTACTGACACTGCTTTCCCGCAAACTGAAATTACAATTACGAAGCGAGGGTTTCAATTATGAAAGATTTGGGTTGTCTACCACCTGCAATATCTACTATCCGAGCTGCCATGAGGAAGGACCATTGGCATACTGGATTACCAGTCATATCTGAAGTGGACTGAGGAATCCAAAGATGACCTCCTCTAGGAGGACACACAGTTTCCTAACTTCCAAAGTTCAAAAGAGGTGTCTATAAATAGCATTGGACGCGAAGCTTGGCCTGGAGAAATTTCGATAATACGCTTCGAGAATGGAGGGATGGCTTGACTGATACAACACCCGAGCATTCACAAACGATTTTTGAAGTCGGTTGGTACTTTTTGAATTCTTTTGAAAGGAAACGGTTTGCTGAGGACTTTATGAACGGAGACAAAGACAGCTAACTTACTAATTTCAGACTTATTCTTAGTATCGACAGAGAGCGGATATTTGAGACAACGCCATAACCGCGACTACAGTAATGAAAGAAAGCTTTCTTCAACCCACAGAATATATCTTTCGCTCAAAATTTCGAGTTTAATTGCGCTGAAAATACCTAGGCAGTTCTTGAAATTGCTTCCGAATCCAATTGACCGCGAAGCCGCGCCAAAACCACCTCCTATCAAGGTATTTTTACAAAGACAACATCATTACCAGACGGATTAAAAGACAAATCTCCAACAACGAGGAGCCCCCTCCGCCTCCAAAGAGACAGGCAACGGGGAAGCCAGCGCCTGCTCCGACACCATTGCCAAAGGCGACTGCAAAGAAGCCTACAGCGAAAAACCCCGGGGGGATGAAGGCAATAAAAGGTGCTAGGAAACCCGCGGGTGTCCTCAGGAAGTTGCAGAAGGGGAAGAAAGCAGGAGATAATTGGAAACCGCCAGGAGCGAGAACTTTTGCTGAAACTGCTGCTGCGCTTGCTGGCATGGCGGTTATGGGTGGTAAGTCTTTCGGAGCATTTTCCCTTTCGTCATTGCTCCCCTGCATCCCTCCATCTTGTTATGCCAAGTAACCTCGGTCGACTGTTAAATATTCTCCAAGAAAGCCTAAGAGGAGCAACGTCTTGAACTTTGAGTTCTTCTAAGCCTTCTCGGAAAATTGTTTACATTCATCCTTGACTGTTTCGTGATCAAGTAGAGCTAGGACCAGATCTCTTAGTTTCGGGGGGTAAGGAAGCAACTCTTCTTTACTCCCGGAAACATGTCTAGCATCTCTTCAATCTCTCTCAAAGAAATGAACCGACTTCAGGATTAGCTCGTCCTCCAACTGTCCAACCCCCTATAAGTACACCCACTCCAGCTGACACAGCTCGACCACCTCCTCCAGGCGATCCAACCCAAATAGCTCCAGGGGGTACACAAGGACCTTTTCTAGCAGCCTTCCTACCAGAAGAGCGATTCAAAGGTCCCAACCCCATTCAAGTCGCCGCGACAAGCTTCTAAGGCAAGAAACCTACCCGATACGCACCCCAACGAACTCGACTGGAATCCGTCAGAGAATACGATGCTTGGGAGGGTTCTGGGGCTTTTGCATATGTAAAGGACGAAGATAGAGCTGCTATGAAATGGATCGATGAATCGTATATGACGTTCGCTATGCAGAAAAAATGGTTGGATAGTGAACAGAATTGGAATATGAGACTTGGTGGCGAGTGGAGGGAGAAAAATGGTATACGGTGGTCCATTCCGGAAGTAAGGATATTCTCTTGAATTATTTTTTCCTCTTTCGAGTTGTTTTAGGAGGATCAAGGGACTTTTTCCTCCTCAGACAACTCACTTCCTCCTCACACATCCCCGTTTCATCCTAGTTTTCTCAGACATACTTCTAGAAATGGCAATGCTGACTCGGAGATTATCCAGTGGGAGGGGAAGAAATTACTGGGGATGGGCGGAAAAAGAATCGTGGGGTTATGGGAGAGAATTCAAGCGCCTGAGGAGAGGATGCAACAGGCGAGAAATGGAATCATTCCGGAACACGTGAACAGAGTAGCTGTTATGGTGGGTCTTCTCTGAGTTGTTTTCCACTCTTTCAAGTTGTTTTTGAGAGTCTTAAGATACTATTTGCTCCTATACATCTCATTTCCTTCCAGTTTCTTCGGACATACTTTTAGAAATGGAAATACTGACTCTGAGATTTTCCACAGCAACAAAAGCCGGGAAATGCGGAAACTTTCAAGGAGTGAGTATATGAGAATTCTTAGCGGGAGAGGGAAACATCTTATTCAGATGTATGGGTATTCTATGGATGAGAAAGGGCAGGGGACTTATGAGTTAGTTTTTTCCCCTTTCTCTCTTACCTTCTTGTCACCTTCATGGGGCTCAGAGACTTCCTACTATCTCAATAACCAATAATCTTTATCAGAAGAAGACAAGCTAACCAAGTACTCTGTCAAAAGAGGCAATGGCGGATTAGATCCTCTAAATAAGCCAGTCCAGAGGGTGTTTTAAGACTATTGCGACGGCGGAAACTTTGAGGATTTTTCACATGAGTATTACAATTAAGTTCCCCTCATATAAGTATCATTCCCACCCAACTTTAATCCTCGGAGAGAAATATAATAATTCTCTTACAGAAAGTAGTCTGCAGAAAAACCGTGTCCTGAGAAATTAGTTTGGGTAGAACCCCCGTCCTCTTCCCAATTTACCTATTATTACAATATCTTTACATGTAGAACGAATGACCGCGACTAGAATAGTGCTTTAATGTTGCGACAGGAAAATTTTTCAATATTTAGCACAAGCCTGTTGTATTTTCGAAAATGGTAACGAGGCATCGTCGGGAAAGGCTGAGTTCGGCGACACTAAAATTGTTCATTTTGATTTGAAACTTGAGAATGGTTTGTCTTCCTCCTCTCTTAATTGTTCTTAACTTTCTTCACTGCCTGCTAACCCTTGATTTTTGGTTAGTTTTTGTGAAGAACGATGATCCAGATCACAATGAGACGCCTCTCTTGGTGGTTGGCGACTTTGGACATATGGAATGGATTGAGAAACCTCCTATGGGCAAGGATTGGTACGGGGCTCTGAAGGGCACCGGCACCGTAATTGCTTTGCCACCTGTATGTTGACACTTCTGCGTTCTGTGTGTAAGACAACTAATTAAAGCCTTTGTAAGAACAATACGAAGAGGAGTTAGAAGCAACATTCGGTATTCCTGAATATCTCGGTAAGTACAAATTCTCGAGTCGTTAATTCCCGAGACGTTACTTCCCGAGACAATTTCCACAACTCTGCAAACTTCCTGAAGAGGTAAATTGACACTACTATCAGGTACTCCAGTCAAAATATGGTATACTTCCCTCTCCTCCCTCAGCACAAGCATCAAGTTAACCACCATAACTACACAAACAGAGCAATCGGAAAAACCATGCACCACTTCATAACCCGCGGGCGGGAATGAAATCCTGAAGCATACATATACACAGAAGATGATGGGACCGCGACGGAGCAACAATCTTACAAATATCTTTTTGCTCAACTCAATGAGCAGGATCCCAGCTCTTGGCTATTGACACAAGGCCCTCTCCTCCTTAATACACCTTACTCGCATATATTACGTAGTCTGGTGTTGCAATGTTTGGCATTGGATTAGCGCCACAGGCCTAGTGCTAGACAGATACTAGGTAATGTTGAACGGGCTCTGGGGATCGTGACGCAGACGGAGAATTAGTTGGATGGAGCGATGGATGTAGATATGATGGATGCAGATCTGGAGGATTTTGCAGAGGCAAATCAGATGGCTCTAGACGATTAGGAGACAAAGGAGCTGTGATGAGGTATGAGATGGAGGAGTCTTGAGCTGTAAATTAAGTGGGGAGGGGTATTGTTATTTCTTGTATACCACTCTTGTAAGGCTTATTAAGATTATTTCGTTCTTAGACACGCTAGCACGTAAGACTTGGGGACATTATTCCCCGATCCCTCTCCCATCGTTATTTTCCCCATGAGGATGTGTATTCTCCTAGACATCAAGTCAATTTAAATCATTAACTGAAATATTAGAAGCAATTGTTCTCATTTGCTCGAGATGAGTTTGAACAACGAGAGCTAATTACTACTGAATCTTTTATCAAGAGCCTACTTCCTCCACATAATTTGTACTCTGCTAAGATTCAATATTACCACCTATTTTACTTCACAGGCGTAATTAAAGCGGTAATGAAGGCAGCAATCGTAGTCGCTTCTTTGGTGTAGTAACAGGATCAGTGGAAGAGGTCGGAGGCAGTGTCTCAAACTATTACGAGCTGCTCACCGAAGATTTGACCACTGTCAAAATTGAGCTTCTATTTCCCTAGACAAATTGTCTCAAAAGATGCCCGCGGCGTTCAATTGCAAGTCAGGTTACAGATAAGTTGGGCATTTAGAACAAGTCCCGGTGGAATTTTCTATGGAAAGGTTTCCTTTGAAAGCTCCAAGGTGACTTCTATTTGGAATAGAACCGTTCAGTGAGATATGAACCGGAACTCTGAATAACAGAGTATGTAAGAAAGGACTTAAATAAAGTGGTTTCAGGGCGAAATCAGAGTAAGTTTAAGTTGCATTTAGGTAGAAATTGGATCAAGTGTAATTCTCCAATTATAAAGAGCGCGTTTCCCGTTCGAAGTAGGCCCTCTAGCAGTAAGAGTGCGCGTGAAAGTGTTGAGAGTAAATAGGAAGTAATAATGCGCAGGCGGGTAACACTGGAACAATCTATATAAATACAAATTGGTATGGGACTATCTAAGATATAAGATAGTGGATGTACCGTGGAATTTCGGATGCCCACCTTCACGTAGAAGTTGTACCCAGGTAGTCTCTCCCTTGAAGCGGGCATCGGAATGGACCCAAAAATAAACAAGGTTGTATCCGTCCGAAGGTGGTATCGAAAGACACCCTATAGAAGAGCTTCTTGGGCAGAGGGGTTGTTGTTGCTATGTTGGGAAACTACAGCGGGGGTCACCCGCGGCTAGTTTGGTGATTTAGCATTACACGAGAAAGAACAGTTATTTTGAGAGGTGTAGCCTTTCAAACAGGAATTTAATTCTAGTAGACTAGGCTGCGCCGCTTATAATGAAGTTTTTGTGGTAACTGTGATCGTGAATATACTTTCGGTGGGAAGGCGCGCCAAGACTTCGCATGACTATAGAGGCAGGAACGACCAAACATTCTCTTCCCTCTACACAACTTTCTTTCTCCAAAAAATACTTGAAACGCGTAATGGTCAGTGTGTATAAGAGTTCTGCGCCTCGTCTTCGTCGCCGCAGGATGTTGGATGCGCCTGAGGACGGCCATAAAAGGGATTCAGGTTTACGATCGCGTTCTTCGACAGAGAGAGTGAGTATCCGCCGGAGATCTGGCTACCTCCAACCCTTTTTACTGACTATGGTCTAGCCAACAATTCCCTCATCTTCGACTCCCAGCCTCGACGCAGCAACAACGAGCACCTCTTAGTGGGCTCTTGAAAACAAGACCCGAAGCACGACTGCGTTGAACTCGAAAGTTTTCCACTATTTCCCAAACTCCCCGCACAACTCAGGATAGAGATCTACAAGTACGCACAAGCTTCGATGCCTCCGCGTCACATTGTATTCGATGCTCCGCCAGGATGCGAGGTGTGCGAAGCAACCAACCACAAATCTCGACAAGTGCCAACCCTGCTTCACCTTAACCAAAAAGCATGTCGACATTTCCTCAAAGCCACATATATCCCTGTCTGGTACGGCCTTCACGAAAAAAAAGGAATGTTTGATAAATACCGTGACACACTAGTCTTCAGAGCAGGATCAACCACTACAGAGTTTCCACCGTATCCTTTACATTCATCTCATGCAAAACTATTCAGATAGGTCCATAATGTTTCTCTCCTTCAATATGTGTATTTGACTGAGTTTTGGGTCCAATGTGTTGCAAAAGCTTTTTCGTCCCTCCCATTCTTGGATGTCAAAGAGTCACCTTCATAACTCGACTTGAGTCCCCAGAAGAAAAATTTGAGGGTATTTTCTTGAAAGATTTCAAGAGCTCAATGACAGATGTCCGTGTGGGGGAAGAAACAATCCCAGATTTTTCGCATTCCTTTACCGAGAAGTGGAAATTGAATATTGGATGGCCTCACCAATGTACTTGCGACTGGGAGAATTGGTACAATATCATGGATCGTGGTATTACTCTGATTTATGATTAGGATCGGAACTGAAAAAATAACTCAGATGGCATATCACGAGAGATTTACATGAAGGATCATTACATTTTCGCTAGGGCGTCGGAGTGCTGTGGATCTGCTACTTTGAGCATATCGCAATTAAATAGCTTATTACAATGAAGTAAATCTTATCGAATCTGCTAAAATTATACCCTTGACTATTTGCTGTTACTTGGATTCGAAAAGCATTCTTTTGGGAAAGTTAAAACTGCTCGGTGGTGTTATTGGCGTTCTTTGAAACTCTTGCATTGTTTTTCCCTCAAGACTCCTCAACTGTACAAAGAGGACTGTACTTGATTGTAACGATTATTGATGTATCGCTCTTGACTTGCGGTGGCATACCCTATCAAGCAGCCGTTGTGCCTCCTATATCTAATAAACTGAACCTAGGCAAAAGAACAATTCACTGAAGCCTTGAGCTCTCTTTCATTTCTTCACCTTCGACTCTCGTTGTGATCACCCTTTTGCTCTTTGTGCTTGGAAGAACTGTTCTTTAGTTCCCTTCTCTTTGCCGCACAGAATTACTCGAGAGCAAACTTCTGAATATACTCCAAGTACCTGAGGATATCTTATCTTCTCTAGTCTCTTCTTTTTCAGATTCAGCCCCCTCGCACTCAACATGCATGCTCGATCGAACAATGAGGTTTGTGCCAATTCTTGAGTCAGATCCTAAACAGTTTTCATACCCTTCTCTAGGAAGCAACAGCCATGCCAACACATGAAACTCTCGCCGAGTCTCCAAAGTTCACATGCTTCCCCCGTCTCTCCAAAGAACTTCGCCTTCATATCTTCGAGTCCGCGGATAATGCAATCAATCCTCGCTATATAATGTTTGATCCCATCATCACCTGCAAGTTTTGCCGAAAATCAGTAGACGACTGTCGAAAACTCCCGAGTCTTCTCCACGCCAATAAAGAAGCAAGAACTCATTTCCTCAAAGTATACATTATTATTCGATATCGCCCTTCTCAAAACCCAATATACTTCAATAAGATACGCGACGCGCTCATCCTTCGACGCGAGGACTCGATATTCCACTACTTTCCTCTGCGAACGTACCCTGCCGAATTGTTCCCGCATGTTCGGAACATCGTCGTCGCTGGCAGCTATCCACCTCACAAACCTGGTGTTGAAGCTCTATGCCGATATTTCTCATCATTTCCAATACTCGATATTCGAACTCTCACCTTCATTTTTGAGAAAGCTGAGGATCCACCACACTGCCATATCGAACGCGCACCAGAAGGTAGCTTGGAGAAGATTTTTGAGGAGCATGAGAGAGTTGTGCCAGAGATTGGGTATATGGCTTTGGACAACTGGTTGGAGAAGACTGGTTGGAGGGAAAAGTGTTGTTGTTTGTGGTGGTGTCAGGAGCCTAGTGCTGAGCTCTTGGATTCTCTTTGGGCTGGGGGTTTTTGTGAGTCGGCTGCAGAAGAAGAGGATTCAGGAAAGATGCTCATGGATGGTTCGAAACTTGAGGGAGAAGAAGAAACATCAGAAGACTAGTTTACTCTTTGCTAGTTGCACTAGAACACTGACTCAAGGTGGACAACAAAGGAGCAGTAAACACTAGGTTCGTACCTGCCAATCTTGCTTATTATTCCTTGTTCTAAACTTCTAAGTTCGTGTTTCACAATGCCCAAAGTATATGGGTTAACTACTTGGAATTACCCTAGAGGTTTTGAACAACGACCTAAGTAGGCAGGTACGAAATCTGCCCCTTCTTCTGTCCACCGCAAGACTGGATTGGGGGGTATTGTTTAGACAGCACAGTAGACACACTTCTCATTGCTTTCCTGAGTACATTGCAAATTCTTAAAAACATACGATAGGTTTGACTGCAAGTTGCTCGTTTATTATCACTACCACTGCTTCCACAATAGTAAATGCTTGCTTGTTAGTCGCGGCGTAGAGTTGCCTGACACATTAACATATCCAAATCCATCAGTATCTCCTCTTCGCTCTCTTCATATCCTCTCCCCTTTCCCTAAACACGGATTTGATGGTAATGGGTAAGCCAAAGAAATACCAGATCCAATGAGAAGGATTCTGGTTCACTCTATCTATGACCCTCAATTGTCAACAACAGTTTCGTATAGAATTGGTCATAGAATGCACCACCTTGAACGGGTTGGACTTATTGATGTCAATCTTGGTACTGAGGCAAATAGTGGTGCTTGTTTCGTCCCCGAGATCGTCGACTACAAAGGAGAACTCTCTCAGGTTTGGAAAGATTCTCTTATAGAGCCAGCCGCTACCCATGAGAAGGCTGGAGTCTACGGGAAGCAAATAGCTACCTGCCCATAGGAAAGCTTCCCCCGACTGGGCCAAGTAGCGGAGATCTTTCAGGGAATCGCATTCCAACTGTTTGATCCTATTCAGTGGCCAGCCGGATTCTTTGTAATTATCAATTGGGGCGTCCCCCAGATATAAAGTATCGATTTGGGGGTTGAAATGACCAACTACATCGTCGGACCAACCGCTTTCAAGAGCGAGGGGCATAATTGGAAGCCAAAGTTTGGAAAAGTGACATCTCGATTCCTTGTTTGCTCCAAGGAGTACGGTAGCTGCTTGGCTCGCAGAACCATCCTTGGAGACCGTCATAAAAACCCCCCACGACTCTAGGATCGGGACCGGCCAACTCCTAGACACTCAGCCGAAGCTCAATGGGAAGTTTCGAGAACAAATGGAAGCAGGGTCCTTCGTCTGAGATTAGGTCATCAGTCTGCTCGGTTGTTGGTTCAGTGTTGATAGTTGGGCCCAAAGTTGACGACATGGCGAATTGTTCTGGCAAACGGCGAGTAGTTGTTTGGTTTCGTAGGATATTTTTTTGATGACCTATGCAGACATTAGATTAATACAGCTTGAGCGGTACAGCAGCTGAAGCTTACCACTCAATTTGACTCTTGAGTCACGTTTGCGAAGTGTGTTCTGTTCGTCTCGTAGGAGTTGAGGTTGCGCTTTGGATAGAAGCAATGCCCACGAGTTGACGCGATCCCACACGAAGTTTAGGATTGTGACAGCGAGAAGGAGGGCGAGAGAACCTGAGCTGGAAAATTCGCTATTTGGGGGCTTTCAAAAGATGAACTTAAGAAGGGTTCCGAGCTTGAGATGAATGTGTACGTCTTTATAAAGTTCAAAAGTGATCAGTCCGAAAGTGCATTAGACCTCGCCCGACCCCTTTTTTGCGCACGAGTTAACCTCTTTTAGCCTTTTCCAAACTTTTGTTGCACATCGCAGAGCCACTTTATGGTCCCAAGATCATTTTAGCGACACTACCACAGGTTCCGTGGGGGGCTACATTGGCAACAACAAGCCAAAATACTGATTCGCGGCCACCCAATGAAAAATTAGTTCTTTGCTCGTCCATTCCTATTTTTTTATATGTTTTTCTAAATATAGTGTGTTGAGATATGCCTGGTAGTAGGAGTTGATGTTGTCGTTAGCCGGTCTTGGTAAGAAACTCTTTTGACACGAACTGTTTCCTGTGGCCACCACCATTAGACTGCTCATGATCTCCATGACCGGAAAAAGCCATGTCTTCTTTTACAAAGTATTTTTATCGATAAATCTGATTGATTATGAAGTAACCCAGATATTTCAACATGAACACCTTTTGATATGCCCCAGAAGGTGCCTCGCTTAAGGAGCAACAGGCCTGGCGCTACCTGTTGGCTAGTTGTGCTGTTGGATTTGGGTTCTTCCCTTTTCCCTCAGGAGCACTCGAAACATTCTTGTTCCCCGATCCTCCTCCAGTACCTTTGCCAGGATTCCCACCATCATCATTGTTATCATCCTCATCAGGCTCATTTGCCCCACCATTCCTAAGTGAGCATCTACCAGGGTCGTTTGGCCACTTGCAATTGGTACAAGCCCCTCCCCAATATTTGCCCCCAGTTTGCACGTTCCTGACAGTAACACAGAAAGGAAAGCGTCCCTGATGATTGTCGCAATGGTTGCAGTAATTGTCATTGTCTTGAAGGTCGCCCACGACATATCCCGCAACAGCTTCGACGTATGCCTTATATTGGGTTGGATACGCGGCTGCTGTGTAGCCTCATCCAGAACCTCATAGCTACCTCACCACCCTACCAACCCCAACAAAACTAGCTTTGTCTCTAAGGACCAAAATAAAACCCAATCTCACTTTACCGAAGTTGGCCAAATCACAGAAAAAAACACCTAATAAAACACCCAATCACCAACCCCCCTCCACACCTCTAGAATACTCAACCACCCCTCCCCCCTCCCCCGCTAACAAAATAGAAATTCAAAAATTCCGCCTCCCACTAAAGCCTCTCCACCTCCACCCTTAGTGAACCCTCAAAAGAAATAATCTTGCGAATCCAATTCATTTCAAAACTCCCAAAACATGTTACCTCGGGTGGCAACAAAAAGCCTTCAAGGAGGTTTTTGCCCTCTGAATCTTGCCTAATCGCTTCTTATTGTTCTTCCCATTGTACAGGCAGCTTCGTAGCGCCGAAAGGCGGGGGTGAGGGCCAAGCCCAACAGCTAGACAAAGCAAAGACGTCACCTCGCATCACGGAAGGAATTATGTAAAGTATGTATGCATGCAAATGGTTTCTCGATTCTCAAGTGTTCAGTTTATTCAGCAGACCGAGAGATCCAGGAATAAAGGACTTAGCCAACCCCCTCTCATCCCCATCCGAATCCCCAAGCTAAATACCAAAAAGTACCCATCCATACCAAATCATCCTTATCCACAAATCTTTTGTGTCTCTCATCTCCCAAAGGCTATGTGCAAATATTCTCCCATCTATCCCCCCTCAAGTATCAACAATCGCTCGTTTCTACTTGCTCAATAAAAAAAATTCTTCTCCCAAGTAGAAAAAAGCAATCCAACGTGTAGCCTTTCTTTAGCGCCGTAACCCAATGATGATTTCTACGCCCAGAGCCAAAAAGCAGATAACAATCAAATAACAAATCGTAACGCCGTATCGTTCGTTCGCAAAGAAAAACCGAGAACGTCTTTTGTCCAAAAGAAGGATGAGCAACAAAAAAAAAAAAGAACGCAAAATTTGTACATGATGTCGAGTGCGAGTGCAAAAGAAACCGTAAAACGCAAGCTTAGTACCAATCAGGGTCTCCTGGCTGCGGGATATGTCCCCTAAGCAAGAGAAAAGACATTTTCAGATAAGCATGAACAAGACCACAAAACCACAAAATGTCAAAAAAACAAAAAAAGTAAGGAAAACAAATATACTGGCGGGCGGGCCTTGATAATAATTACCATGTCTCAGCAACGTATTGCCCATCCTTTCTTTTAATCTCCCAGAACTTCTCAGCCTCTTCGCGACCAAGATTCCCCTTTTGGACAGCCACGTCAACAAGCGCCGATTCAACTCCTTCTCCCATTCCCTTGCTGCTTCCGCAGACGAAAACCCGACCATCGAGACTGTTGATGACAAACCAGACCAAGTCGGCTTGAGCGCGAACCTCATCTTGGACGTATTTTCCCTTTCCGGATCCCTGTCGACTCTGGACGACCTTCTTGACTTCATCCTCGTGGACACCCCACTCACCAGAGTACAGTTCATCGAGAAGGGAATCTCGGACACCTTGGAGAACCCAGACTTTGTTGGCACAGTTGGCGTTCTTCAATCGTCGTTGAACGAAGCCTCGGAATGGGGCGACGCCGACACCTGCACCGATCAACAACATGGGTCCATCAGAGATGAACTCCTTGGCTAAGGGGTTGGACATGAGACCCTTGAACATGGGGATTCTCAAGTCAACCTTTTCACCCTTTTCTTGGGCCTCGACGAATTTCTTTGCTTGTCGTTCAAAGAAGCCACTTCCGTGGCCAGTTCTAGAACCCGCACGCCAGTCATCGTCTTCGTGGATGGTGACGGCGATTTCAATGAGACGTGCACAGCCAGCTCTTGGTTCACAAGACTCCACAGGATCGTTGGAGAGAGAGTAGAACCTTGCCTTGAGGTATTCGAGATGAGCTAGGAGTTGATCAAGAGGTGGCTTGCTGGAGGGGAATGCGTGGAGGAGTTGGACCATGGTATAATGTGGACCAGTTCGGAGGTCGCAGAATACACCCTGACCCTCTGCACTGGAGATGTACATTAACAGCTTCTTCTCATCTTCGTCCGTAGCGTACTCCGCCAACAGACGGACTAAAGGCTTGGTTGCATAATATGATTGAATGTCGGTACACCAGGTGAGCAAGTCGCGTCGTGTAGTAACAAGCTCTCGTGGCGCATCGGCTCCCCAGACTGTTGGCCATCTGCCACCACCAGTCTTGAGGAGGACCGGGCGATCGCGAAGATGTCGAGGAACACAGAGTAAATCCAACAACTCATCGACCATGCCGGGCTCATTAGGTGCCATGACACCAATTGCCCCTCCAACCTTGAAGTCCATTCCACTCTCGGCGGGGTAGTCGGTGACATCTAGGTCAACGTGGTATGTTCGCTTCTCGGCACCAGGCTTGGTGAGTGCGCGTGCACTGAAGATTTTGGCGGAATAGACATTATAAGGAGGATGAGGTTGGACGAAGTTTGGTGGGTGAACCGAGGTGTCAATCTTATGCGACTCGATGCCATGTGGGGTAAAATCGACAGAGCCATCCTTTGCCTCGGCCTCATTTTCCATTCCAATGGCAGAATCTGCAGGTGAAGGAATTGGTGCGGCGTGTTTAATGGATAATAACTCAACAATGGCCTTTGGGGTAACGTCTGGGACGCCAGATAGTGTTGTAGGGATCAAACCAACCTTCAAGCCGAGAGCTCGGTACGCGTCGTTGTCTGGTAGATTGATTCGCTCGTAGGTCAATCGGTCGGTGTTGGTGACGGCCATACAACATCCTCCTCCGCAGCATTTTTCCGTGACGCTTGTGGTTGATGCGCCGCCAATGAGTCTTTGTACATCTGCCGCATTTTGCGAGATCAACTTCGTGGAGGCACGTCGACGGCGAGCAATGGGGGGCTCTTCAGGTTCGTCGACAGAGGAGGTGGAGGAGTAACCGAGTGAGGGGGCGATGGACTTGGGGGAGGATGGAGTGGCATCTTTGGGCTCTTCGGGGATGCAATGCGAGGTGGTGAGGGCGCGCAGAGCGGGTTGAGGGCGTGAGATGGTGGACATGATGGTGGTGGGGAGGATTACACGTCGTAGCATGTATTGTTGATGTTTTTGGGGGGGGGAGGAAAGGACAGCGATTTATAGACGATCAGATTAGATCAGATGAAATTGGTGGTGTTATCTCATCAATCGCAAAAGCCGAGTGAATTGGAGTCTGCGTGGGTGAAGGGTGAAGGGTGAAGGGTGAAGGGTAAAGGGCAAAGGGTAAAGGGTAAAGAACAGGCGAATTGGGCAAGAATAATTCGTTTTGGTGAGTGCTTGGTGATTCTCCGTCACTGAATGGTCAGTGAGGGAGGGACGAATTCAAAGGTGGCGGAAAATTAGCAAGCGCTGCTTTGTCGGCAGGAAATCGGTATGATTATGATGCTTTGCTTAGCCTATCATTAGGTTATGCTGCAGTGGGGAAGAAACTCGGCCGGTACCGCAACAGAGAGGAGGTGAAGATGAGAAAGAGTCACAATCTTGACTAGACAATTGATGAGAGAGGAGCAGGCGGGGAGGAGGAGAGGTAGATTGGGGTGGGAGAGGAGAGGTAGATTGGGGTGGGAGAGTAGAGAGAGCGAGCGAGCGAGAGGTGGAGAGAATGAATTGGGAGGTTCCCCATGGATCTTTATCAGATGGAAATGTCTCGCGTCTCTGGGCTCAGCAAGCCGACGTCAGCACGTTATTTATCCTGGCAAGCAAACTAGCATTTGTACTGGGATCTGCAATGCGGCAATAATCAGATGGCATTTGCCAGCCAAAGTCTTGCATTTCCTTCGCATTTCCTTCGCATTTCCTTCGCATTTCCTTTTCCTCTTCCGGTCGCTCGCTCCGATGGGGCAGGGGAAGACAAGTGGAAGGCAAGTGGAAGCAGCTTGGCTTTTGCGTGTTGCTGGTTTCACGCTGAACTGCGCCCGATCGGGCCCTGGCTGCTCTACCTGCACCACGAGTCCGCTGTCGTGGTTCAACGGGCCTCACTCTATTCGAGTCAGGAGGCTCTACGGATGGATACCTTCTATTTTAGCAACCCCCCCTATTCCTACTCGCATTGCCGCTTGCACGAGTTTGCTGGGAAGTCTGGAGAGCATCTGGAGAGCATGAGGAAAGATTTCTGCTGCATGAGTGACTGAAGACCTTCCTCAGTGGGCATGGCGCTCTGGCACTCTGGCGCTCTGGCACTCTGGCACTCTGGCACTCTGGCACTCTGGTTCTATCGG
>LLCD01000173.1:0-25485 GCA_001414355.1 Hymenoscyphus salicellus
ATCAAACTAGCAGCCGTCATTCTATTTCCTCTTCTCACACCCTCCACATACATAATAGCCTGCAGCGGAACCAAATCACCCAAAAAAGCAGTGGCCTGCAATGATCCTAGTTCATCCTGACGACCATCCAGGAGAGGCGTGAAAAACGTCACGAGGATCGAGAGAAATCCATCCAAGCCAGCGACACCGAAGAACTTCTTAACCAATCCTACGGTTGGGGTTCCATTACCAAAGTCAATTGTTGCGGCTTTGACCTGGGCGAGAAGACTAGGACTGAGGTCTTGAATGAGGACACCCATGGTTTGAGAGGCACCGTAGGTGGCGAGGAGGAGGGGGAGTGCCCATAGTGTGCGGAGTAGTTTACTTTCTTTGGTTTCTGGTGTTGTCGACATGTCGCTTGTGGTTGTTTTGATGGTTCTTGCTTCTTTCTTGATGGGAGGAATGTTTGGTGACTGTGAGGGCCGAGATATAAAAGCAAGAGGTGGCACGATGTTTCAACTCGTGGGGCGTCAGCAATGACTTTGGTCTTGCAGTCTCTTCCAGTAACAAGCTGACAAGTTTTTGTTGGATTTCTTTATTTGAAAATTTGATGTTTAAGAGGGCTTTCGGGTGCGATATGAAGCTTTTGATTGCATGAATCCTTCGCGTACCGAGGTTCGACATGCAGTCATCCCGACCGCCGTGCCCGACACGGCCGTAAGGTTATCAAACATTTTCATCCGAACTTCAGCGAAATTGAGGGGAATGATCTTATTCAGTGTTCGCTCTGAAATCATTCAACTGCTTCTTCGTGGCTCGAGTTGTATTGCCGCCAATGTCCATCGAGGTCGTGTACCACAAATTCCAATTTTGTGCTTTAGTCATCGAAACCTCCGGCTTCATGGTTCCGGTATGTAATTCTGAGATCTGATACAGTATATTATATTGACTCCTCAGTCGCGAAGAACTATCGGTTATCCCGTTCGAAAATCAAACGGGATATTGGGTGGATGTCTTCCTCGAAGCGCCGAGCTTTTCAGTCCAGTGACTGAACATTCGACTGATAGCCCTTGATCGTGGTCTGTCTATTTCTGCAGATCTACTCGTGTATGCAATACTTCTCGTTCAAATGTTTTTCTAGCTGATTGTGGAGTTTGAGGGTCGTCAAAGTTGGAGCCTCGGCGGATACCAATCGTTGTTGCTGTTTTTTTAATTGCTGCGCGGAAAACTTGGCTGTTTTGACTGTTATTTGAAGCCTATGAGTTGCTATCGAGTCTGGATTTTCCTCCCAATTCTATCCGAAGAAAGAATGGAGGCTAGAATTAAGAATGAGACACGGATCTCTTCCCGAGTCTGCCCTGCAATCCATATCCTGCCCTAAGTTCCTCATCCACATCTGCATAAAATACATTACTCCGGCTGCTCCTTTACCAGGATACCGCAAGCCATCTGAAGACACTGATCGTCGTCACGTACGTCTTGAGCCAACGTCGTGTTTTGAAAATCTTCTCCACAAAATGGGAAGCTATTCAGAAATTTCACACTTCCAATTGGTCAGTAAATCGTCCACTTAACATGGGGAACGTAAGGTGGACAATTACAAAATAGTGGAGTTGAAGAAAAAGCTCAGATGAACGAGGATTGCGCGTGGGCTATACACCGCGAATCCTTGCTTGATATAGTTATCTCTGAAATCAACATGTCCATCAATTTATGCTCTGTGCAATGGGAATTTTGGAATTTGATTCTTCTGTTTCTTTGGAACTTCATTCCAGGGTCCTCATCTCTAAAAAAGGAGGCAATTGTTGTCATTTCCTTTTTGGCATAAATTTAATGCTATGCCTAACGCAACAACTTTGACAGGTTGGGATACCCCAGCTACAGTTTTTGAAATTCACCCAACCGCAGAATCCATGGGTTTATCAAATGCAAGCATTAATTATTGTATAGTAGCATAAATATAATGTTTTCTTGTTCATGACCTTGAAAATCTTGCTTGTTTTGGCAGCTTGGACAACTTTTAACTTCCTTTCCTACGGAACCGTTTCGTCTTCAAAGCCTAATTGTCCTACACACAGATGGAGTACAGTTAATCCCCACGTAGAATTTTGAGTACGAATCAGTGTAGTCACACGTTGTGTAGACTTCAAACCCTAGGAAAGTTTATCTCAGCCCGTTATTCTGCCGGAATCTACCCATGACATGGTTATTTCTCAAGTTGATTCCCTCCTTCTCAACTCGTTCATTTTCACGACGAGCCTCGGTTTCTTTCATTTCAAAAAATATCTTGATTGTATAGCTTCTAGTGGAGTCTCTCCCATCCTAGCTATACAAGAAACCATGAACAAAACGCGTCGGCGCATCCCGTTGTCAAGTTTCGGGATTTTATCATCGATCTGCAAGATCTTGTCCTGGAGTACGGCCTTTGGGTTTTCCCAACTCCTCTCGCGTTCAGAACGAAAACATCTTTCTCACGGCTGATGGCTACTTATAAAAACCAGAGTGGATTTCGAGCGACTGCACTTGTAATGTTTGGCGCGGCACGCATTCCGGAGGTAGACCCGCGGCGTTCAAGGCTTCATGAGTTCGGCCAGGTCCATCGTGGCCCAACTGTGAAAGTCTGCGAATGACAAGCTTGGCCCAACGGTTTCCACAATCCCATGCGCTTCAAATTGCTCAGAGCCCCATTGAACCCGATATTCTGGCGGGGCTCCCGTCCGAAAGTGCCCTAAAACTACCCTTGCAAAAGTCGCGACTCAAATTTGTGTTTTGACCTTTGATAGTCACTCACTCCCATGTATTAGGTCGCCAAGCCATTTTGACCCTCTTCATGAATCCAGAGGTCGAATTGACAATAAGGTGAGGGCGAACTCCCTGGTTCATGTTATACAAAACTAGACCGCCTGCTGCTGTTGATCGCTGTGTTGGGTGATCGCATTCCTTTTCTTTTCGTCGCCCTCAATATGCGTTTTCTTATTAGTGTTCTATTTGCTTGCTGTTTTTGGGCACAATCACAAGCTCATAAGTTCTGGACCATAGATATCATAGAAACTATCCCAGATTGCTCGGTATGTATTTTCTCTTTTCCCCGAAGGCAAATTCAGATTCGTGCTATTTTCGGGTAACTAACTTTTGGTAGTTAAGTTGTGTAAATACCTATGTGCCGCAACACTGTGGCAGCCTCACAAATGATACCTCATGTTACTGCAACAACTTAGAACTGATCAGCATTACCCGCCCATGTGTTCTCAATGCATGTAACATCACAGAAGGAATTCGGTTCACCAGATACTCAGCCCAAACGTGTGGAACCGAAAACGACGTTAGCCGCGTCCAAACTCAACTTCGTACATACTATACGCTTCCTTTTCTCACAACGTTGTTTGTTGTCATTCGACTTTACTCAAAATATGTCTTCGACGCTTTGGATAAGGATGATGCGTCGATGACGGGTGCTCTGCTATTTTACCTTGCTGCTGCCGGGGCAGGATTAGCTATGGTTCTGAACGGATATGGGCAGCATGCATTTTGGCTTGATGTTATTCATACTCAAAAGTCTCTTAAGGTAAGCGTTCTCTGGAGAAGCTGAACGGAATTTACAGCTAACTTTAATCCAGCTTTTTTGGATCGCATCCATGCTGTATATAGTCGCTATAACTTTGACGAAACTATCGTTGCTTCTTTTCTTCTTGCAGATATTTACTACCAAGAGACACCCAATGATTATATACGTCATAATGGGCTTTATTGTCGTTTCGAACCTCACGTTCTTGATTGGCATGGCAGTTCAATGTGTATGTTGATACCTCTTTGCAAAGTGTTCTTTACTAATTGTTTTCTAGAATCCAATACACGGGATATGGACAAACTGGATGTTCAAAGAGGCACCCATTAAATGTATCGACGTTTTTGCAGTAGTATACGTCCAAGCCGGAATCAGCATTCTGCATAATTTACTTATCCTTGTGTTCCCTATACCCATCCTTTGGAAACTGGAACTCTCCTGGCGCAAAAAGGTAAATCTCATGATCATGTTTTCGGTTGCATCATTCGTCCTCATCTGTAGTCTATGTCGACTTCCCACTCTGTTGAAAATGGGAACATCGAATGATCCTTCTTGTAAGTCCACATTTGCCTTTAATCATTCCCAGGGTCCAGCTAACATTGGAAACTAGTTGATCAATCCCCAGTAGCACTCTGGACCAATCTCGAAACTGCTGTTGGAATAATGTGTGCTTGTCTCCCATCTTGTCGCTCCTTGGTGGGATATTACTTCCCCAACCTCAAAATATCACTCGTCGATTCGACACGACATACATCAGCAGCGAAAGAAACAAAAGCGAAACCCTGTTCTTCAACATCCAAGAACCCAAACTCGCTCTATCATACCCATAATAATAGACAATCTACAGGATCGATAATAGAATTAGATTCCCAAAGAGAGAGAGACAGAGAAGGAAGCGTAAATAGCGAGAGTCCGATTAATGAGAATAAGTCGAGGGATGGGGATCTGTTTCCTGGTATGGGGAAGGGGTTTGGTACTTCGTCGAGAGTGGATGCCGAAGGTGATAGGAAGGAGTGGGAACACGAGGGAGTTATTGTTACTACAAGTGTGGAACAGAGTAGGGATAGCACTCAGAGTAGTGCGAAGAGCGTAGAAAGCGTGCAGATTATGTTGAAGGTTTGAAAATATATAACAAATACATGCCACTCACTGATCATGCCTAAATCAAATTATGTGAAACTGATTCGTTAGCAGGTGGGTGGCAAATTGGAGGGGGTGGCGCGTTTCCGTTGAATCATAGGTAGTGACTGAGAAGGGTAGGTGGGCAAATCACGACATATTTCGAAGCGAAGGAGATCCCAGTAGATACAAAAGAATCTATTTGGGTTCCCAGGATTTGTGAGGTTACAGTTTTCAGTTCAATGGGGAGTGTAAAGTAATAATTTCGTGTATTTCACGATGTGCAACTCCCGTCTCAATCTACCTATCCTCTGCCCCCGAGCAATCTGGAAATCGGCCGGACAGTATGATTTTCTGCTGAATGCCACACCAGAACAGTACAATGCAAATCTACAATTAAAATTACCCGAGACCCCAATGCCATGCAAGTTGACAAAAGTTCTACCTCCGATCTCTTGGGGGCTTCCTTACGCCGATGTCCAAGTTCCACCCTGAATGTCAGGTGGGTCTTTCGGATCCTCAGGCTTGGTCTCTGGCTTCTTCTTCTGCTTCTTTGTTGCTTCATGCTTTTTGGTTGTGCCAGGATGGTCGACGTCGTTTGGTTTCTTCTGTTCACGCTCCATATTCTTCTCTTTTGCCTTTTCTCGGCAGTGTTTCTACTGCATTTCAATGCTGTTGTAAGGTCACCTTTGTTAGTTTCTGTGCCTCATCACCTTACAGTACAAGTATCACTCACATTCAGGGTTTCGAATTGAAAGCAAATGAAATAACTGCTGCGTATGGTCCGTATACTATGCAATACGGAAAAGTTTCTCGCCACCAAAATGTTCTCCAATCCGCTACTGATCTGGGAAATTTAGGAAACTTCATGGTTAGATTGTTTCCAGGGACTGGCTGGGAGCTGGTGGTCTGACGAAGGAGGTTTGAAGTCAGTGGTTTGTGGTTTGCAAAGAAAACGAACAGGAAATCTGCTCTCATTATATAGCTCCATACTGTATGCTTGTCAAAGAATAGGTGACTCAGTGGACGGGGAATGAAAACTCACGAATATTAGAGAAGTGGATTTAAGGAATGGATGAGAATGATTCAGAGGATTTTGAAACTACGGTATCCCGCCCAAAAGAAGCCAGCTCCAGCTAGAAGAATTTAATGTTCACTAATTCATGGATGTACTTTAGCAATACCCTCGCCCAATAGGATCTTACTATTGGGTAATTTTGTGTAGAACATCATTTCCAGACCTTCTTGAGGATTTTAAGTTGAATAAACTGCTGAAAGTATTTACTGGTCTAAGATCTGCGGGTTTCAATCTAACACCAACACCAATATTAACACCCCTTCTATATCTATTCAACCTCTTTCCTCTGTATTTCAGCTGACAGCTGCAGGTCCAACTGGTATGCTGCTAATTTTCTTCATTGTACTGTTTAGATTCATGCTTCTTCAGTTCCTCCTAACGTAGATGAAAACAACACCAAAGTGCGGTTGAGCTTCTTTGTATTTGTGGCTATGCTTACCTGCTTTCTATCAACCAGAAGCTAATACAATGAGTTGGCATTTAACCCAATCATATCAAACACGAAATGAGACCAATGCTTCATGATAGATTCGTCTGTCTTTGTGTGTTGGTTTTCTATGACTGTCCCCAAAGAAACTATAAATTCTCTCCTTTCCCAAATCTCTTCTCTTCTTTTCTCATAAAGCACACGTAAACAGTGAAAGATACAAGAACCGTAGAATAGTTCTCCAAAACATACACCAAAACAACAGCCATGTCAGCCCAGGCCAATTCCACTACGAACCAAGGTCATCAAGGGTCCTCTAGTTCCACTGGACAAACCCAGTCAAATACATGCAATCATCCCGCCAATGGCAGGACTACGAGACACTCAGGAACGACAATTTATGACTAGCGCATGGAATTACTTTTGGGTTTTAAATACATTTCGAATGGAAAAGCGATTCCCGACGTAAGATTCAACCAACCATTTATTAGGACCGTCCACTTTATTCTCCATTCCTATTTATTGGTGTTCCTAGTACGGTAACGAGTGTTTATTCCTTAGTTCAGGGCTGAATTAGAAGCTTGACTCGCTTCAGATGCCTCAATTAGTCATTGCAGGCGTAGAATACCAAAGGCAATTCTGGGGAGATGGAGAAGGAGATGGAATTTTTCTGTTGGCGGGCATTTTGGAAATATGGATAGTTGTTCTGGCTGTCTTTGAAAAATGTATTGTTAATAATAGCATAGCGAAGGACTTGTAATTAGTGATTGCATTTCTTGTTTGTTATTTATTGACTGGTATGGTAAATCGACGTGTTATGAGAGGACAGATGAAAAGGCTGAAGAGAGAGTCGGTTTCCAGGTACAACAGCTGGGAAGTGTTAGGCGTGTGAATAAATAGTAAGTTATTCTTCTACTTATTTGGCACAATTACAAGTCAATCTTCAAGACCTTTGGTACAAAAACAATAGATTCTCCTATTTATCGTGAACGACAATACAAATCCTATTCATTTGGGTCAATTTTCTTTACAACATCAATCACTTTCACATTGTAATGATGATCGGAGTTTCGTTAACATCTTTGTCTATTTTCCATTACTAGGATTTAAAACTGGTTATTTGCATCATCAAGACTGCGGTATATAAAAACAACAAATAAGAAAAACGTGTTTGGGGTGTGTACCCAAAAAACTCCTGATCAAATATCCTCTCTTGAAAAAATTACAGTATTTTATATACTCCACATATGGGTCAACTCCCCTTTTTCTAAATCAATCCTCTTTCAACCAATGCAATTGTACTCCTCAAATCCTAAAAGCAAATTTCCGATCCGTGGACCATCTACAAGAAGAAAGCAGCAACCATGGCACCAAGAACAAGTGTACTTGATGCCTTGATGAAGGAACCCGCGGAAGTGGTAGAGGTGGTTGGTGTCGAGGTTGCTGATGATCCTGCTGAGCTGGCGGCTCCGTTGGATGAACCAGTTCCAGTTCCAGTTCCAGTGCCAGTGCCAGTACCGGTTCCGGTTCCAGTACCGGTTCCAGTGTTGGCGGTACCATTTGCTGCAGTTCCTGCTCCTGCTGCTTGACCAGGGATAGTGGCTTGAGTAACAGATTTGGCGGCTGCTTTGTAGGCGGCAAGAGTCTTGTTGCCAGTGGCGGCGCTGAGAGAGTGTTAGTTTTGATTCATTAGAGATGTGATAAGGGAGTGCCTACACATTAACAACCATGGACATTCCGTTTTGGCAATGCTTTGCTTGCGAGCAGTAGAACCAAAGTGGCTTGGTGTCATTGACCATAATAGTATATGTTGGGGTGGTGACGGCGGTGGCAGCGACTGGCATGTATCCAGAAAAGGTGCTTCCTGAAGCTTGACATGGAGCATCGAAGGTGGATTGGACAACCGAGTGGTTGTTTGGTGCAAACTGGAACTGGATCATGTCTCCAACTGCGGCTTTGATGTCATCTGGTGCGAATACGATAGTGCCGTTCGCTCCTCCAACCTTGACTACGTGGACAGTGACTCCTCCTGATGCGGTACCACTTGCTTTGGCTGATCCCGCTCCAGTTCCTGATGCTACTGCTACGCCCGATGCCTTTGCGACTCCTGATGCCTTTACTGCTGCTCCGGTGGACTTTGCTGATCCCTTTCCTGCTGCGCTGCTGCTAGACTCGGCTGTTGAATGGGATTAGTGATGGCAAATTGAGGATATACTCGAGGAAACGTACCGAAAGCACCGACGACGCTTAAAGCGGCCAAGGTAAGAGTTGTGAATTGCATATTGAATTTATTTTAAAAGATCCCGATCTCAAATATAACGAGTGTGAGTTGGTATGAGGGAATTGATTCGAAAAGTTGGAATCGATGGGCGTCTAGCGCTAAGTTATTGGTTTTCGTATGATGGAGTAAGTAAATATAGCGTTATTTGTGTCGTACCGGTCGACAATTAGAAAATAATAGAGAATGAGAGTGGGTTGAATTAAAGACACACACAAAAATGGACAAACGGGTTTAAGGGAGGAAGAGAGGACAAAGATGAGTTGATGATGGAGAGAGGAAAGAAGAGCCAAGAGAATTGATCGGATGGGGGACGAGAAGGCATAAATAGGATGCGGCCGTGGTCTCGATGATCAAAATTGCACCCCGGACACTTGTTCCACCGGAGCAGGGGGCACGATTTCAACCTCCTAGGTGCATTTAGGTGAAGAAAATGAGCGAGACATTCATGGTGGCTGGAGAGTCGAAACGTGTTTGGACCTGTGCTCAAACACTTGACGGGGGGTGTTTGCCGGGGTTGCTGACCCTGGAGACGAGAGAGGCTCAGAGGGTGCAGGAGTTTTGACGCCCGCTCTTCAGATGGCATTTTGGGTGGGACAATCTGATCTTTATCCTGGGTGGGTGACATGTTGGTCAAGTATGTGCGTACGCAATGAAGCTATTCCCATAAGGAATCATGATGCGAAGCGAGGCGATTCGGTTGCGGTGTTCTCTCTCAATCTTTCTCAACCCCAAATGGGTCCATCAAAAACGTTCAAGAGCCGCAGGTTCCCCTTCTTTTCGCTTTTCACCTACCCACTCTTTCCGTTCGTCTCCCCACTATTTCCTTGCTTTTAATTTGCTGTGAGATAAGCTTAAAAGAACAATCTGTTGCCGCCGGAGATTTCACTTGGCCATATCGAGGCGCTTCCGACGAAGCGAGTGCTGGCCGAGGTCGCGCACGCTCATGCTGAAGCACGGAAGTGTATGACGCGACAACCCTCCGACATCAACAAAACCACTCCCGTTTCACCAGCGCCATCTGTCAACGAAGAACTAGATGCGACTCCGGATGATCGACAGCACTGTGAAGCATTTCTTCTCCAGTCTGCTTGGATTTCTTGACTTTGCTTGCGTTGCTTGCGTGGCTGAAATGAGTTTGTAATTTCTTTCGGCACGGAAGACACCTTCTTCTGCATCCATGGGTTTTCTGCGGCCCAGGCTGGCTCCCGGTCTTTGGCCATGTGCAGTGCAACCGGACCTGATCAAATTCTATGAATAATTTCAATCTCCCCGGACCCCAAGGGGATGAGCTAAGAGACTTGCAATGTTTTGACGAGGGGAGTGAGTGTGTGAAAACACTGAAAAGGGGGAGGAAGACGTTTTGTTTCGATGCTTGGGACCTTCCGACCTTGGGATTTGTCGTCCCACCCTGGGAATGCAAGAGAACCTTCAAGAATGATCTTCTGGATCGACGACTGGGGATTGCGGTCCCTTTCCAAAGGGAAACCGAAGTTGATATCATGCCCTCGTAAGATCGGTGGTCTGTTGCATTTTTATTGGTTGAGATTTTGGTTTTGGGTTTGAATGAACAGCATAGCGGAAGGGGGGGAATTAGTCAGGTTATGCAAATGTTTTTGTCACAGACTACGAGATGCTACCAAACTTTTTCTCTCTTCCTTACTCTCCATTCATATTTTGAGCTTGACGTTTTCCTTTCTGTGTTCTGCTGGTGTGTAGTTTCGCCTAACTATGGCTGAAGTCAGCTGAGCGACTGTTGAGTGAATTGTTGTCCCTGTTTTTTTTCAGTTGCGTACTGCTATTCGCATACAATATCGATCTTGCTTCTCTGTACAGCACTTGAACTTTGATTTTATGCTGAAAGTTGAGATTCTGGGCTTCTGGAGGACTATTCAGCTACGCAGTTAGGCAGGAAGCAATGATGAACTAGTTGAATAATTGAAGATATTCACTCACAACTTCTCAGACACCAACAGTATAGTATAAAGACATCAAATCGATAGCTTCCCTTTGCACACAACTTTTCGTCCCCCAATTACAAGAAAATGGAATCTGTCCCCAAGCAAGAGTACCAAACCTACCAGATTGATCTGGAATCCCGAAACAACAATGGCATATCTCAAAATATTGTCTTAGCAAGCAACTATCCCCTTCCTGAAAGGTGGGAGTTGGGCAATCTCGGGGGCCACGTTACTCCTGGTGAAATTGCTTCAGACAAACAGAGATTGCGTCTTGCAACACCAACCTAAAGGCGTGGTTGGATGGGTAACTAATGTATTCCGACCCAGGAATGTCCGTAGCGTCTTCCGCCTCCCCCAAGCATCGAAACCCCCCAACAGCGAT
The DNA here is from genome assembly GCA_001414355.1 of Hymenoscyphus salicellus. Taxonomy (NCBI): domain Eukaryota; kingdom Fungi; phylum Ascomycota; class Leotiomycetes; order Helotiales; family Helotiaceae; genus Hymenoscyphus; species Hymenoscyphus salicellus. The sequence continues at coordinate 10,790 of LLCD01000173.1, forward strand.
CTGGCGACGATCTTTGCATGCTATCTGGAATTTACCACCGGCCAAATACCTACGGAACCTTCAATGCCATCCAGAGTGCCGTCTCCACCCTCGATGGAAGTCGCTACCGAGAAACATGTATGATCAGTCAATCCAACCAACTCATGATGGGAAATGGAGGTTGCGCTTTGTTTACTTCGGATGGTGTTCCCATTGGTTATTTGGGAGGAGTCAAGGATCTTACGGCGGATGTTGGATATTTCACTTTCTATTCTGAGCTTTTCCGGGATATCGAGACGCAGTTGGGATGGGGGGAGGGTAGCGTAGGTCTTGCCCCATGATAGTTGGTTGTTTCCTTTTAGCGTTGAGCTTTACTGCAAATGAAAATCATTATAATCGCGAACTGTAGATTTCTCCTTCAAATGACGTTTAATGTAAAGACCGGGAATGTTAAAATTCTAGGTCATGTGCCTGCGTGCCTGAGATCAAATCGCGTCGCGAGATCCTCTTCTCCTCGACCCCACATCAACACACCGACATCTTTCAAACCACCTTCGCGCGGTATACCCAATCCGAATAAAAAAGCCTTCTTATCACCGATTGTACATACCGCGATACCTCCACCCCTTTGCGCCTACAGATAAAACCAAGAAAACAATGCCTCCACGCCCCTTCAAACCACCGCGTCCCTCCGCCCCCCAAGACTCCCGCCCAAAATCGAAAGCAAAACCGAAATCCAAAACCCCCACAGGAATCAAAAAGCGTTCGCCCACCTACTCCAAAAAGAAATCCCCCACCACAGACACCCGTCGCGACTCGGGCCGCTCCCTAGGTCTCCCCTCTCTCTCCCCCGATTCCTCCCTCGAAATCGTCGACGAAGCAGACGAATCTCCAATCGAAGACGATGATGACCCCTTTGCCTCCCAACAACCTGCACGAAAAGAGAAAGAGAAAGAGGGAAGGGAAAACAGAGAGAAGGTGGAGGAGATAAGGGAACATGGCATGCCAGAGGATTTACTGAATGTGTTGTTGCATTCGCATTTCAAGGGGGAGACGAGAGTTAAGAAGGATGCTTGTGCTGCTATAGGACGGTATATGGAGACTTTTATTAGGGAGGGGGTTGCTAGGTGTATTTGGGCGGGGAGTGGTGAGGAGGGCGGTGGGGGGATGCTGGAGGTCGAGGACCTGGAGAAGTTAGCACCGCAGCTTTTGATGGATTTTTGAGAGCCTGGGTTGGAGGGTTGGGGTTTTGGAGTTGTTGGTATGGTAATTAATATGGATTGTGGGAATACACGGCGTTTGAGGTTGTGATATTGTGCTGTTTTTTTGAGCCATGTAGCGATCACAGCCCGGAATGGAGTCTTCAAGGGGGCAGTAGAAGTCATGGTCTACACGGACAGCATATCGAACGAAAAGGGTTTCTAAGAAGTATATCCATGCCTCGGGGTAAAAAACGTCAAAAGGGCTCGCGACTTATCAGGGTCTTTACGATCTTGGAGGAAGGGCACGAAGCGTTTCTTTGCCTACTCTCAGCAGCTGGGAGGGGCAGGAAAACAAACACCGAGTTACAGTGAGGCTTCTACGGTCAAATTGGTAGAGTCTCATGATGAATAAAACAATGCCTTTCCTCGTTTCCTTTTTATTTGTAAAAGGTTCTACATTGAAGTTGGTTACTCCAAGTATACAGGACAAAAGTTTACATCGTTCTGTATAATTTACTTGAATTAACTTAGAAAGCTAGAACAACGATCTTAGTACGCAGGTAAGAACCTTCTGTCATCTATACTTTATAAGACAGCAACTCCCCTCTTGGCTCTTTCTATTCCATTTCAACATTGGGCAACCGGCTACTCTGGGGGAGGGATGAGAACTTAGTCGGACATTGCTCTCTCTCCCGCTACTTCACTGGTAAGGATAAGAAGATTGAGGAGACGCCATCTCAATTAAGGAATTGCGTTGATGAATTGATGTGGTAGGTTGATTTCCCAATGTCCCCTCCCAGTCGTTCTGGTTGAAGGCTCTGAACTCAACGCAATCCTGGTGAATGAAGTTCAACGATGAACTTTTCAGCGATATTACAATTCACAAAGAGGGCAAGAGTATCGAGAGAGAAAATTGCAAAAACCAAAGACCTTCCAAGGAAGGTCTTAGGGAAAACCCTGATCGCCGTTTCTGGCCGGTGCTTATTACGCTCCGATAGGCCCATATATATGTTTTCGGATTTTTTTAAAGCTCGATATTTCGATTGTAAGTGGCGCCGAATATAAGCGCGTCTCAAGTTTATAACCTGCTTACCCCCGTAAATGAACGGTACATGACAGGGCTCCCACGTGAACGCAGAACGAAAATAGCATTTGCTTAACCACCAGATTAATCGAGCTTTTTTATTTGAATTCGTTGACGGGAGATTTCTTATTGTGGTCTAAAAAGTATTGTGAGGCGGGAGGGGTGAATGGGGATATGGGTCGCGCTCTATCATATTTTTTCTACCAATAGGTGTGCCTCAGCTTGATCCTCGGGAGATCTTCTGGCGACAGTCATGAATAGAGGAAGGAGCTATGAGTGTGACATTCGTATAGTAGTCTAAAAGATGTGGACGTCTCGGGCGACTTAAGAGAGGAGTCAAGTCTCGAAGGAACTACCTTAACCTTTAGACATACTGGACTAAGAGAGAGCTAGATATGTGGCACTGGACCTCTTAAGCCGAGATCAAGAAATAACCATGAAACGGCTTTAATAAACATCATCAGAAACCTGGTAAGTGACCCAAACAGCAAAAACTCCCGTTCACAAAACCACTAAAATAGAATATAATATCTACAAACACCATTCCCATTCCCAAAAAGATTCTAGCCAGGACACACTTTTCCACAGCCAACAGAAGCAAGCCCTCAAATCACATCCTAACACTCCTCGCCCCCTTGTTCCATTGCCATTTCTCAACGCGCAGCAGCAGTGATAGTCTCCCTCCCAGTAGTGATAGCCGTCGGCGAGCCAAATGATGTGCTCAACCCCTCTCCATTCCCTGGGATACACTTTGTATCCAAGTCGCTATATCCAATCCTGTTCACACATGCCTTGTAGGAATACAGCTTGTCGTCTGCCACGACGCAGATGGCTTGGTTCGGGTAAAATTGGTACCTGAGGATCCCGGAGTCAGTTTGCTTCTTTGAGAAATATTCAAGAGTTCTGGAACATATAAGTTGTCTCGGGTGTGAGGATTCTAACCCCCGAAACGACTAGAATAGGGAAAATGTTCTCCGAGAATGTCACTTACCAGGTACCCGCGAGTGATTTACAGCATGCTCCGACCTGGGTGACTGAAGTCGCGGGTCCTCCCGCTACACATGCAGATGCCGAGACTGCGAAGAAGACTTGTTAGCTGTGGGCTACATGGTGTGGAGCTAGGTTGGACTTACTTAATGTTGGAAGGAGAGAGATGAAAGGGATGAGGAGGTTGAGGAGTTGCATTTTGGGAGATTGAAGTTGTATGTTTTTGCTTGTATTTGCGTTGGCCGATGTGGGGAGGTTGAAGTAATGATAAAGCGAATTCTTTGGGTATAGAGATGTCGTTCTGAGATTATTCAGGTTTATTGCCTCTCAAAATTTCCCGGATCTACGACCCTTCTTATCTTCAACCAACCCAGAAGGCAACCACCCAAAGAAAGTAATCTAAAAAGAACAAACGGTATAGCCGTTTCCATACCTCTCATGACTTAGGCAGACAACATTCGGGAGAACCCCATCAAATAGAGTCCACTCGTATTCCGAAAAGCCTCATCACCAAAGCCCAAACTAAAAATTTTAACCACGTTCCCACGAGTGCAAAATATTGCTGCCTTCGGGTCTTCATCGTTGAATGCCCACAGAAGCCTGGATTGTGAGGGAATGGTACTTTAGATTTAACCTCTACCCGGGGTTCAATTAGAGTTAAACGAAATACCAAAGTTTGAATACTATACATTAATTAGCCTTTCGTTGAATTGGGGAAGAAGAGGTGGAACTTGCCACGCTCTAGATGAAGGCTTTGCATTTAGCAGCCCAGACCAATGACCGCGAAGTGGAATGATTTGGGGTGAACTCGGGTATTTACCTATTAGGCGGGAACCGTTCGAATTCGCAAAAATAGGTCCGCGTGGTGTGTTATTAATTGAACAAAATGCTGCTGGATTGATGGAATGATCAATTTCGGCTTCCAAAATAACTAACATGTCAAATCAGAAGAATCTAGATACGCTTTCAGTGACCGAAAAGGCAAACATCGGTACTTGGTTCCGAAAAGCGCTTTAAAACAAGCTTCTCGGAATAGGTTTCCGGAGCTTGGGAGGCCGTACTGCTGGAGTGAAGAAATCCCGTTCAGGAAAAGAGCTGCATGCTGCTGCATGTACTTTTAATGGTTGCCTGGCGTGCTAAGCGAGTGCTTCCCATTTACTGTCGTACAACTGCGACCAAAGAAACATACTAGGGAGGGCAATATCGAGTTTTGAATTGCTATGTTCCGATAAGTCAGTTCAGAAGGATAGCTTCTTTCAACTTTATTCGGGAAGGAACTTTCAAAACAAAATACATAACCCCTTCAACATCAATGCCTCTGGGACGACTTTCGATTACAAGTTTTCAGCCACACTCTCGACTTCCTTCCAGATGATAACTCAAATCTACCTTCGTAGCCTACAGAGTGGGAAAATGCTCCGGTCTCGTTCTCGAGAGTCGGTCTGTCGCACGAGCCCTGACTTTCACAGGGGATTGATACTAGGTCTATCAAGCTACTGAATAGTATATACAGTAAAATTACAGTCTGGTATTTTGACTATAAATCTCTGCGGATTTCAGTGGCTCACAAAAAGGAACTTGCTTTGTGGGTGTTAAGCTGCAAGAGATCCATGAAAAGATCAGGGGTGTCCATATTTCCAACTAATGCATCTAACGAAAGGAAAGAAAGAGAGTGTAGACACAATTCTTGGACCCTAATATAGGACACGAAAGAGAAACCTTTCCAAAATCCCCAAAGCAAAAACACACCATTTTCAAAACCAACCCCCGCAAGCCGGAAGCGACCCTATACCAAAATCCAAACCCAAACCCTAGTATCCAAACAGCGAAAATAAGAAGAATACAAACCCACATCTACAAATACAACCGTCCCCTCTCCAACTTCCCCTCCTCCCTCCCATCCCAACTCATAACACCCACCCGTCCAACACCAACCCTAACCCCCGTACCAACCTCCCATCCCTCTCCGGCCCCAACATCTCCAAGTCTAACCTTCATATCCTTAAGCTCCTTCGTCCTCTCCAACCCCTCCATCCGAACACCACCTCTGGGTGCATCCACAAATTCATTATTCACAATAAGATTTCCCGCATACGGCAAGAAATCCCTCGTCAAAGTCTTTCTTCTTATGTAAGCTGCGAAGATACTAGCAAATAACAACACGCATGTTGAGACCAGAAAAACAATTGCCCACGACCAGACACAGAGGAATATTGGGGTGAGCTTTATGAGGTTTGCTGGGACGGTGAGGGCTTGGTTTTTGTTTTTTATTGCAGAGGTGAGAGACTCTGATGTATTGGAGATATCAGACATGTTGGGAAGAGGAGTACCTGTTAAGTAGGCTGTGGCGTTGGGAGTAGAACCTTGGAGGAAGGTGTTGAGGAGTTGTGAGAGACGAACGCTAAAATCTTGCATTAAGACATCATTTATTCTTGATTCTGCACCAGTTCGAGAATTTGTTTGGTTTGCGATATAGCGCGGAGTGGGTGTGGATTGGATGAAATTGTTCGAGAGAGGGGAGACAAGGTAGTTTTGAATTGTATCAATCCCTTGGAATATTCTCGTGGAATCGGGTAGGAGTGCGGTGAGCCCGTTCAGGATGTTGTTGAAGCTTAATAATGTAATGGCAGTGGGTGCTTGTGATGAGACTGAAGTTCGTTGTGCAGTTACTGAACATGTTATTTGTGTATTTGGGGATTTACTGCATAGTACTACTGATTCGACATATGCTTGTGCTGGAACACAGTATATCGAGGTCACGTTCGATGTCCCCGTGAAATCCTGGTACAGCAATGTTCCAGGAATCTGCTTTGAAGGTGTGTAATCGTTTCGCAGGCAGTCTAAACATTGTGATGCATTTCTATCCGCTGTTGGAAGAAGTTCAGTCATATCTGCGCCCAGATAACCCAAGGCCCAATTGCTATTTTCTGTTGGCGCTAATGCACTTCGAAATGCACCATTGCCGCCGATGAGACCAGGATTTGTGAACCCATCAGCTCCACGTGTGACCGTAGATGTAAGATTGCCGCAAGTTAGTTCGAGATATGTGGACTCGACATTGAAAGTGCTATTTCCGTTTGGCAGCAATGAAGTTGCAATTCCGAATAGAGAAGTATAGGTTATTGAAAAATTCGAAGAGGGTATACTTCGCCAGCCGTTTTTATCTTCGGGTAAATTCGCGAGAGCAGACAAAAAAGGAATTTTGACGTTCCCGAATAGGTCCATAGATCCAGTCTTGACACTCGCGGGTGCTACGAGAGAAGCCGAGAACAATGATGTGAATCCTGGAAACCAGGAAGTTTCGAACAAAGAACTGCCAGAAAAATTGGGTTGTCGACTATTGAGATAGGTGATTTTGGTGGGAGAGTTAATTGGTGCTAGAGTTGTGGTGAACATCCTTTGGGCAGCTTGTGAGCCGAATGGGGATACCAGCCATAATGATATGAGCGAGAGACTGAGTAGTGGAACAAATCCCAGTCGGACTTGGGTTCGGACCGTTCCGAGCACTGTGCGACTGTTGATCAATCTTTCGAGGAGCCCAAGGGTTGTTCCCTGTTCCAGTTGGTAGTTGGTGTATTTTATGAATGCCCGTCCAACAGTGATGGAGAATTCGAGGGGAAAGATTGTGGCAATCTATTGGGAGTTAGTACTTGCCAGGAATTATCACAAGTATCGGAAAACATACAACTTTAGTAAGCTCATTCAAGCGGGTGAACAACGCAGGAGTAGCAGGCTTCTTATGTGCCAACATGATTGTAGCAACGATTACGAAGAACGGAACTGTAAAAAGTATGGGTATAATGTCACTTATCCTTCGCTTCCATGTCTCCTTGTTGTCCATATCCAAAGACTGAGGAACCCCCACCCAGGCAGGTATCGTTTTCTTTTCCGATATCGGTTGATCATATCGAATGTTCTTCGTGGCAGAATACTCAATCGTGTTTGCGCCGCCTTGAAGAAGACTGTAAGACTCTGTAATAGTCTGACCACTTTTTGATATGTTTCTCGAATGTCTTTTCGAATTCCTCGAAGTTATTCCCGTGTCTCGAATTTCGAGTATATCGTCTCTTGGGTTGTTCGCTGATAATGGTGGCCTATATATATCTTCCCCTCCTCTTGAATTTTGTCTTGAATGGCTAGAGTTGTTGGAGTTTTGTCTCGAGTGGACAGGCCTCCAAACATCGGATCCGGCTCTTGATCTTTCTGACCTCGAAGATATAGAACTCTGTCTCGAATGAGGTGGCCTTCTTGGGATGTTGGGTGGATTGGCAATAGGAGGGGAAGGTAGCGTTACAGAGCCATTAATACTCTATTTGTGTGACCTAGATGTTAGTAATGCTTAAATAATAGACTGTTTGATGTGCAAAACTGGGTTGACGAGTACCAAAGGGCTTTCTAGGAATTCAACAAAAACTAGGAATAACACAAACGAACCATAGCTTCTCCAATGCTGACCCCACGATGACCCCGCGCTGGCGGCATGGTTACCCCAAATCAAACCCGACACAACAGTCAAAAATAAATTAAAAATCAAAAGAAATGCAGTACGGTTCCACAAATAATAGGAAAGAGAAATAAGAAGGGAAATATTTCAAAGGAATAGGATCTAAGCTTGAATCTATCCCACTTGAGGGGCGTATTTCGCTGTCTAGGCCAATAGTCTGTGCGTAGACGTTGGTGGAGGAGCAACAACAGGGACCACCACCGTTCCGTTTCGCATGAATCAGAAGGCACAGACAGGCTTAGCGGTTGGTAGAAAACGCTCTCTTCGGTCCTCGGTCGCCTGTCAACCCCGGATTTGGGTTTTTGGGTAGAGGCATAAATATTGGAAGATCCCAATTGTGGATAGGGCGTTCGGTTAGAGCATGATCAACGCCAAACTTTTGGCGAGATATGCTTAAAATCATGATCTTGATCTTAGGTTCGTCTATATTGGGTGTCTCAAATATAGGGAAACTTTCACATGAGAACTTTGGATAACGGAGCCGATGTACCCGAATGGTACCTCATCGAATAGTTTGACGTTTCGGGGACCATTTGGCTAGATTCCCGAGAATGCTGTCTGTTTGGTGTTTCGATACCACGCGGGAGGACGAGCGAGGCTGACCGTTGACTGTAGATGTGCCTTGAGGACTGTGTGGGACCGTTTTGAGGCAGTGTCGCTATCACTATCTGAATCAACTTGACGGTGATAAGGAGTGGGTAGATAGTCCGTGGAATGAAGTCCTGACAGGTGTAAAACTTGGTGATAACGAATTAGAGTCGGCTGGATCCGTTGGTACGGCGCGAAGAGGATCTAGTGGTTTCGAAGCTTGACAAAACCTCCGAAGGGACCTTTTACTCCAGTAAAAAGAGATGTCGTCAAAGAGGATGATGAAATTCAAAAGGAGTCGTCCCATGATGCTTCTTTAGCATAGTTTTGGTAAAGTTTTTCCCTGGAACCTTTTTCGAAACCATGGAGTGGATAACTTTGTATGACTGTAGCTGGCATGGCGGTGACACGTATCCGTATCCACGGGAATCGGAATATTAAATCTGACTCAGAACAAAGATTAAGATTAGAAGGCGAGCTTCTCATTCGTGGTTGCGTATGAAGTGGAAGTAGTAAACCCAAGGATTCCTTCAAAGGATGTAAAGTGGCTTGTTGGAGCGCGCCTGCACGGACAAATACGTGTCTAAAACGTGATCAAATAACGAAATTTAGCATAACTTCGTAAGCGATTGAACAAAAAGTTATTATTATTATAATAGAGGCTGTACATCAAGTTCAAACAGATCCTTCAGTTCACGACTAGTTTTTACTCTGCATCAAAGTATATTCTCTAAGTAGGGGAAAATTTTAAGGACACGTGTATGATGAACAATTTGGAATATTTCTATAACTTAGCTTCTCATGCAGAAGCTACCTTCCAGTTGATCATTTTTTAAACTATCAAACTTCATTTTGGTTTGGGTTTGGGGTTTGGGGTTTGGGGTTCTAGATTCTTTGGTCCTGATGCCGTGGTATCCAACTACATAATTCTCCGACTCCATGACTTCGAAGTTCCAGATTGCAGCCACCACTGTACTTACACTAACGATGTATTAATGCATGACCCGGTTCAAACACTATCATGATATCATCTAATCCAAAGTCCTGGAAAAATCGGAGAAATATCAAGTATACCAAGCGGACTTCCGTCAGTAGAAAACTAACTATTTTAGATGACAGAAGTCTAACCGAAAGAACAGCCGATGAATGTAAACACTTTATTTGCAACGGTTTGCAGTTGGAATCAACCATGGCAGAAAGTGGTGCAATCAATGTAGAATCTAAATCAACTTCCTACGGTTTGCTTTTCTGTATAAGTCCCAGAGGATATCCATCACTGGAGAAGAATGTTCAAGCCTAACTTCTCATCATCAACAACTTAGTATGCAGTTTGATTTCTTCTAAAATGTGTAAACCGATACCTATTGTGCCGATAGGGGGATGAGTTGTTTCATAGTACATTTGATTTTAGTAAATTGCCGAATTTGTATAGTTGTGATTCATAGGGGGTAAAAGATATGGAAAAAACCTCCATAACTTCACCATTTCAAAGAAGCTGCACATTAGTCTGCACATAAAAACACTAATTGTAAATTTTCTAGCAAGATGCGTTACATATCTATCTATCTACTCCATATTCCATTGTTCCAAAGAGTTTGAGACAATCTACGTGACATACAGTAGGAATTCTGAGTTCTGCTCTGAGTACACCTCTTAATCCCCTTGCTCTAGAGCCTCTTACAAATCTTTAATATGTTTTTACGAGAGCATTAGGAGAATAGGAAAAAGAGATTTTTCATTCATCTAACTTTTCTCGGAGAATGAATCTAGTTATCTTAGACTCTTTCGCACAATAATTAATGAAAGCAAGTGTGCTTAGAGAGGATAGCCCGTTTTTCTTATATGTCCTCAAGTTATTTCTCAACACGCCCTACTATCGTACTCAATGTCGTATAATTCTTTTATTATAAAATTAAAATAAAAAAAACAGATAAAAAGAACCCTAGAGAGTTTCTTATAATCTAGTATTTTCTTTTATTAATTCTTATTTCTTTATCACTTTGGAGAAATCTAGTTATTCTAACTAAGAACAGAAAAATATGAACTACAGTTTTAAGTACTATTGTAGTAACTTCTCCTATTAATTCTTATTGGTTCTCAATTCTCAGCATTGTTTCTTTCTACGAACTCAACCCTTCTCAATATCCTATCTCCAACCATCCCTTTATTACACTCAATACCCTAACACCAGGAACCAACTATTATTTCTCTAATTAAAAAGCAATATTCAGCTCCCCAAGCTCAACACAAGTAATATACCGAATCGATATTCACCAGGATCACAAATCAAGAGCAGTTCCCTTTCATCCCAAACAAGCCTTCCCTTCGCCGTAATGCCGAGAGAGAGATTATTTGATTTACCTTCTACGGTCAACCCCTCTCCCACCCTAACTCCACAGCCTTCAAAAATCCCCAGAGGCAAAACCAAAAGAACGAATAACAGTAGTATCAATAAAACCACCATTTATGAAGACAAAGAATTCTTTCATTTCGTACCGAGATATCAAACGAACGAATTCAATCACAAATCCACAATTAAACTTTGTACACTCTGAAATCTCCTTCGTCCACCCACCTCGCCTTCCTAACTCCTGATTCCTACACTCCGATATAGAAAGGCAATCATCAGCTCAATCTACTTAAAATCTCCTACCACCTAGTCCTTACACTCATGAGATCTCGACCGTCAAGTACCCCCATGCCATCACACCACACACCTTCGAACAGGCTATCGCCATCCCATCTCCACCATGACCGCCACAGTGCAACAAGTAAATAAACCTGAATTATGCAGACCCCAAGGATTCTTCATCCCACACCAAATACTCCTTCCTCATGCCCACTCCATCGGCTGACCCCAAAGTAAGATCTCACTCTGCAAAAACTGCTTCTCATACAACCCCACCTCATCTCAAGCCTACGCACACGAACACGATTCGAATATTTTCTTCTGTTGGGGCGGTAGGGTATGAAGAATCTGAAGGGGTAGCCTAGCGTCAGTATAAAAAGTAGGTAGGTGGTGGACGAGGTAAACTAACAGCCCGTAAACCACCAAGTAAGCTATCAAGTAAACTGCCGAGTTATCCACTAAGTAAGCTCCCAGGTAATTGATCGAGTAAGGCCAATTACTAAGCTACCAGGTTAGTGATCGAAGTTAAAAGTTTTCAACTAAACTGTGACCATTAAGAAGACGATGACCGAGTTGCAGTACAAAGGCATGTCAGAGTCAGTAAATTCAATACAATAAAGTCACATAGATCAAATCACACCAAGAAGGATCATACAAAGATTATTAAGTTTTGAATGTTTCCATTCGGGTGAGTTTTATCGGCCACCCCTCCAATTCTTCAAGATATCTAATTTGGACCATGCAAGAGGAAGAGAGAGAAGACCAAAAGGAAGAAACAATCCGGCGAGTCTGAAAACGCAGCAAAGGTAAAAAAGGGAAACACATCAGGGACATTGCCTGGTAATAAAGTACAGCAGCGACCGGAAAGCCTTCCAGTCTAATCTGCAAGTCGCTCCAGCACCATTTTGCATGAAGGTGTAGGTAACAACTTTCACCCCCATGCCCGCACCGACCCTCTCAAAACACCCCGCCAGAACCACGATCCCGACCCTTCAACATTATCAACCCGCGACCCCATTTTCATCTACAACTACAAGCAAGCGTATTATTTACTTGAATGCCTTTCCGAACATCAAGACCTGGAGTTGATCGTAGATGGACAAGACACCGGCACCGGCGACACCACGGAGAATGTTGGCTCCAGCACCCTTGAAGAGAGACTTGACACCTTCCTTGGCGATAATTTGGCGACCAGCATCCATGGATGACTTGTACTTGACGGCCTCACCTGAGGTCATCATCATACGACGACGGATGGTGTCCAATGGGTATGATGCGATACCAGCACCAGTGGTGACACCCCATCCGAGAGCGAAGGAGGCAAGGAAGTTACCCTCGAGAGGACCGACAAGGAGGACAGGCTTAAGAGAATCGTAGAGACCGAAGTAAAGACCACGGTAAACGACGATACCGAAAACGGAAGGACCGAAACCACGGTAAAGACCGGCGATACCATCAGTGGCCAAAGTCTTCTTGTAAACATCTACCAAACCGTTGAATTGACGTTCGGCACCTCCCTTTCCCTTGGCGTCGTTGGCAAGACGTGTACGGGCGTAATCGAGAGAGTAGACGAAGAGGAGGGAAGTGGCACCAGCAGCCTGTGAGAGGTTAATATTGGAACAGGTGTGCAGGGGTGGTATAAACTTACTCCTCCGGAGGCCAAGTTACCAGCCATCCACTTGGCGTAACCCTCATCCTTCTTGAAAGCGAACATGCTCTTGTAGGTATCACGGAAAGCGAAGTTCAAGGCTTGTGTTGGGAAATAACGGATGACGTTGGCGGTGTTTCCTCTCCATAGTGAGACGACACCCTCGTTCTTGATGGTTCTTGAGAAGCAGTCGGTGATACCGTTGAATTTTCGGTCGAGACGGCCAGACTTCAACATCTCATCCTGAAAAAAATTGTTAGCATGTGCATCGGACATGATGCTATATCTGCAGAAGAGGACATGTTGTTTCGATTCGATGGATCACGATTGCGATGTTATCGATAATTGTCGCCCAAAGGGGAAGGATGGCCCAATTTGGATACGGTGTAGGGGTTCAAATGTAGATAATTTAAAAGTTCGCCGAAGCAGTAAACATACTTGGTTCTGGATCAAAAGCTTGACACGCTCAATAGGAGCAGCGGCAGTCTTTGAGACGGCGGCAGAGACACCACCCACTGTTATCGCACGTTAGTCTTTGCTCTTATGTATCCATCAACTACGCGCCCGATATGGCGATCTTCGATATTCTCGACAGGAGAGACCGGCTCAATGGCATCGGCACTGGGAGACGTACTCAAGAAATCGATGACGAAAGGTGGACTGCGGGTATTGGGTCAGCTGGAGGTTCTTTCATGATAGATTGGCGATGAGGGAATTTTTCCATCGCAGCGCCATTGACCAACAACGAAGCTGTCGACTCGCGAACAAAGTGCACGGCGCATATCAATGAGCTGGAGGGAAGGCCATTGACACTTTGCTGATGCTCGATGCTCGAAAAGTTGAAATCGTGTTGATGCCAGCTGGCCGCGATGATGCTTGGATAGTTGGAATGGAATACGTACACGCCCATGACGGACTCCTTCTTTGGTGGTTGACCGCTCATATTTGCGACTGGAGATCGAAGATCAAAGGACTGAGGGGAGATGTTGATGAAAGAGAATGGAAGTGGATGGAGAATGGTATGAGGAGGAGAGTTGTAGGTTCTTGGAGGAAGTTTTTGAAGGAAAAGGGATTTGAGGCGGCTCGTTAAAAATCTCTCAGCACGGGCCAAGTCTAGCTCAGGCCTTGCGACCGAGCTTTTCCGTTGCCGCAAAACAGCATCAATGGAGAGGCGGGCGACGCATGCACCAGAGTGGAATTTATATATTTTAAATAAGGAAAATTTAGAGATGCGTATTTTGAGACTTTTTCTACGTAAACCTACCACCAAAACAGCAGCCGTGGTCGAGTTGTGCCCATATCAACACCTCCTCCCATCTCTCCATGATTCAACGCCGCCTTTGCTACCGCGCACACGAGCAACCGACTTTGCCCGAGGGTCCGGACAGGGCTGGCCATCACTAGAAAGAAAAAATCTCTGTCCGACGAAAAGGATGGGGACCTTCTCCTCCTCTGTACAAAAACCCCTTTGTAAATCCCATTCAGCTCCAAGTTATGCACTTTATGAGGTTGATATGAGCTGCAAAGACCTCGCAGAGATCCGTGGCACCGTTTGTTTGCTTTCCAGCCTCTTTTGTTTTCCACGTCTCCCGAAGCTAGGACTGGCGGATGGGGGTCAAGTCATCTCCGGCCATCCACCTCTACTGAACATGGCAACCACAGACCCTTCGTTGCTATGCGAAACCCCCCTTACTCTACACACCAATTGGGGAGTATATATTGCTAAAAGTACCCTTCGCTAACTTCTGTGCTGCAGCAGTTCTTACCTTCCAGAAGTCTAGAAGTCTTCCCGAACGGGATCCCCGAAGCTGCCGATGGCACTTTACGGAATCCAATGCCGACATCACACACCAATCACAAGTCGAGAACGTCGTGATCAAATATTTAAGAGTGGTATAACTTTTTTACTTTTCTTCGTCAGGCATTAAACATCAGAGCCACGAGCTTTTATGGAAACCCGGAGCAGTTCATTGATGATCATCAGCCTGCTCATAACACAGTTCCCAACCGCCCAAGACATATTCGCTATCTACACGTTGACGGCATTTCGGAAGTTCTCACCAGCATAGATGGCC
>LLCD01000174.1:0-25360 GCA_001414355.1 Hymenoscyphus salicellus
ATCTGCACCGGCAGGACCACCACCTGGATACATGGGAGGGGGAATGAACCAAGGAGTTGGCGATACGAAGGGCAACCCTTACGATACGAACCACTCAAATAATTCAAATATCGAATCAGACGCTGCATTAGCTGCCCGTCTACAAGCCGAAGAGGATGCTCGAGGCCACGGCAGTTCATCTGCGAACCGAGGCGCCCAGGATGATTATTATAATAGCAGTAGCTCGATGCCGCAGATGCCTCCTCAACAGAACAGTTATCAGGACCAATCATTACCACCACGGGAACAAAAGAAGTCGGGAGGATTTCTGGGCAAGCTTTTGGGTAAGGCTAGTGGCGCTGGGGGAAGCAAACCTTCTGGCTATGGACAGGGTGGGTATGGGCAACAACAATATCCTCAACAACATGGTTATCCCCAACAGGGTTACCCACAGCAAGGCTATCCGCAACAAGGTTACGGACAACAGGGATATGGACAGCAGGGTATGATGGGTAGTGGAATGATGCAACAGAAGCAGAAGAAATCTGGAATGGGTGCTGGTGGTGCTGCTGCTCTTGGTGTTGGAGGTGGTCTTGTTGGTGGAATGCTACTCGCGGACGCCATGAATGATCACGATCAACATGAGTATCAAGAAGGTTACCGTAAGTCATCAATTTTATCAAAAATAACTGTAATTTAACTAACAATAAAAACAGAAGATGGCCAAGGTGGAGATTACGGTGGAGGTGACGACGGAGGAGACTTCGGAGGTGATTTTGGAGGCGGTGATGATGGAGGAGACTTTTAATGAATGAATTAACGTGTGTACGATCGATTTTTGCATGGGCTGGACTGGGTCAGAATGGGATTCAAGAAATCTATACTTTTTCTCTGCACAAAACCATATGGAAAGGGTAGTCAGTACTTGGGGTGGGGGTTGGTAGATTCTTAATTGCTCGGTGCTTTTATAATAGCTTTTGGCTGATATTCACGATTTTTTCGAATGTCAATTTATATTATGTCTACACCCAAGAAGTGACCCATTAACTAACTTTCTATATACGCTTCTTGAGAGAAAAGGTCGCTTTCTAAAAATAAAAAAAAGTGTAAGCACGCTACAACGGCGCTACATAAAGTTCTCGCTACCTTATGATTTTACATATGGGATGATTTCTAGATCTTTATTTCAGAGGTTGATGGGTTAGTGACCGAAAAAGCGCTTTACTTTGTAAGAGAAGTAGGCATTGCTCTACGAACACCTACTTTTACCTTGGCCTTATGAGAATGTCTAGGATAATGAAAAGAATCTCTGAGAATTAAAAACTTTTTTCAAAATCCTTGGAGCAATATTCTCAATTGTGCGAAAGCTACCTGAGTAATAAGAGATGGGTTGCTCGTAGAGTAAAGCTCGCTTCTCTTACCGATGCACACCCTACGAAAAAACTGGCACAACGTTTAGAGGAGACGAGAAAATTATACAAAAAATGTAGAACAAGTCCCTAGATGCTAATTAGTAACTGAATATGATAACTTAGATTTTAATTGTTGGGCTGTGGTTTGATTTGGGATTTATGGCCCTTTATGAGGGAACAACATAGGGAAGCTTTTTCCGGTCCCCTATAAGGTGGGGCGAACATATTTCGAGACTCCCCAGCGTGATAACTTAGCAACAACTTATCGCAAAAATATAAAAGAAATATAAAAGGATGCGAAAGATGCTAATTCATCTCTCCCAAGCGTGTCAAGATTCTTTCAGCAACTTTGGTCGATTTGTGTGCGTTGGTACTTATCAAAAACAAGGGATGAGCTGAGCCTAAGCGAGCTCTTTAGTTAATGTAGAAATAGCACGTTTACAGGCACTATCGAAGGTCTATGGGTCTATGGCTAAGAGCAGACTTTTAGAGAAGAAGATTGTAAAGAGAAGAAATTTGGTGAACTTTGTTTTGAAGTAGATGACCTGCTTTAAAGCTGGAAATCTGAAGGCTTTGGGGAGACTCCTAATCACTAAGTATAATTAATTTTTAAAGTGCAATCTAAGAAGAGGGTGAAGGTATTTCTGGTGATCGAAATTCTGTCACAACGTCACTTGGGTAATAATTCGTAAAATACCTTGAAAAGAAACACTTGTGCTCACTACATCTTTTGCTTTACACTCGTAATGATAACATTATCCTTTCTATGGTAGCAACTTTCACTGAAATGACGAATTTTGGCCCGCTGATATCCCAGGAGAGCAAATGAATAAACTGAGAAAAAAACCGACGAATTGTGGTATCCCATATCAAATGCTTTCTGGTCCAATACTCCAGTTTCCTCTCGATGACCTCCGAAATCACGCCTAGGCTAATAAGTCCGGATTTTACATCCTTAAATAATCTGTTGATAACTATATCTTTGATAGCATGGGGGATTTACCTACCTGGCTTGCATAAAAACCCGTATTCCTCGTCTCCTCTTCCATCGCTTTTTCCTTCGCATATATTCTGTACCTCATCTGTTGAAATGCCTTACCAATATGTATGTATATCTAACTTCCGTTCCTCGTCAGTAACTAATAAAAAGAAAAGTACTTAGCCGACCTGACCCAGTTGCATTACTATAACAAGATCAAGGCTCCAAACACCATTGAATATGCCGTCGATAACTTTTGGGGCTTGCTCTTGCCTGACTATTTCAAAACAAAAAAATAAAAATAAACACTCCGTTACGAGCCTTGCGGCGTAAGTCTGTGCACTCAGGGCATTTTTTAGTGATTCCTGAGGCCTAAACCTCGCCAAAATAAAACACCATCACTAAAATGACCGAATTAACACCCCCGCCCTCGATTTTAACTACCAAAAAGGCTTCGAGATCCCTACTAAACACAAGGAAGCTATTCGCCAGTTACATTGGTTTGGCAAAGTCCCAGAAATCCAACTCCAAGAACGTTATAAGCTTGGGAACACGATAATTAACAAAATTCTAGGCTACCCCTCTCTAGAGAGGGCACGGCTAAATCGAAAGGGTAAACCTTAACTTCTAAGCAATCGCGAGCTTAATTAGATTATCAAATACCTCTCTAAGAGTTAGGAAGATCGAGTCCTTAATTACGATTAGCTTGTTATTGATTTAAAACTCAAGTGTAGCTCTTTGTGAGGGACTCGGATTTAAAGGGGCTCGGTAAACTAGGGGCCTAGTAAGCGAGGGGTTTTAGCGGAGCAAAGGGTATGCGACAGCAGCCCGACAGCAACCCGCAACCGGGCCAACGCCACTAATACTGTGGATGGTTTCAAGAAGTGTATGGATAAAAAGTAGTATTCGAGGGGTCCAGACGTATATAACCAGGAGGTTGGACGGAGGAACGAGGAGGGCATCGATTATTCTGAAATTGCAATAGAACACTAGTTGTTCTACCTGTCTGCGTACTCCACTGCTTGTTTTAAACTCTCACACTCTTTTACGCTCCAAAAGCGACTTCATTAGCGCGGTTATTATTAATGTACAACTTGTTAAAAGCCCCACCTCACTGCTGTACAAGTTATTACACGATTCCTTTAGGCTATAACACACATATTTTGGACGGTGGAAAAGCTAAAGATATTATGGTCTGATAATTGTACATTCTAGATTGGGGGAGGACTGTAAAGGCTGAAGTGACAAGGAATTGTAAGGAACGATTTTATAGAACCTGTATCTAGCATCAGTTCCACTGCGGCTATACTACACCGGTTAATATTTAGGGAGCAATTTGATATGGATATAAGGGTCCTTTACTATTCGTTAAGGGAACTAGTAAGAATGGGGCCTTTAAACAGACTGATTACTTAACCTAAATCCTTGAAGTTCTACAGCCAATTCTTGAAGCTTTTGCCCTCATCACCTACCAATTGAGCCCGGCAGTAGAGCCTCTGTTTATGGAAGACGGCAACTTAGCTCATGGTCACAGGTCTACATACAACTGCTGTCAAAAATGGCGCACAGCCTATGGGATTATCCTTATGCCTCATCCTTCTACAAGTCCTGATATGAACCCTATTGAGAAGTGCTGGAGGAGGATGAAACAATCACTTCACCGCCGCCGAAAGCAGCCTACAAACGTGGCAGAAATGCAGTCTATGCTCTTGGAAGAATGGAATAGAATACCTCAGGAATGGATAAATGAGTTAATTCTAAAGCAGGAACATTGGATGCATGTACTCATGGAGCGCCGTGGGTGGTCAACTCCTGATTAGATGCTGAAATAATACCTAGCTTTGGTGATTTTATGTCCAAAATGCCCTAAGTGCACAGACTTACGCCGCAAGGCTCGTTACGGCATTGAGCAAGAAGCTCGACCGATTCCAGGCAGCTTGAAGAAAGCGGACTGGACAATTCGATATGTCAAGAATGGGAATGAAGACAAGGTAATTCTCATGGAAGACAAGAGAAGAAAATTGAGTCTTCCTCGGCTGCATGGGCGGCTGCTCTTGTGCAGCTCACCAATTACATGAAACTGGTTCGCACAGAGCAAGACGACACGAAGACTATCTATTGTTCTGTTAATATCGGAACCTACGCTCGTTTCTACCAGCTCAACCTTTTTGAGGCAGATTGCCTCGATTATCCAGGCACGGGCGGAAGATTGTACGAACTTGCAGAGGATGAGAAAGAGATTCATCTGATTCTTCTAGACTTGGTCGCCAAAACTTCTAGTTGATCTTTTGGAGCATGCGGAGTAATGATAGGCGGTTTGAATTTGGATTTATGTTGAAGTGGAAGTGGAAGTTGTAAGAGAGTGTGTAAAGAATTAGATTGTCCTTGTTTTCCGTTTATTACCTGGTGTTACATGTTTTTGATTTAGCATGCTTCAAAGCTGGAAGTATTTACACAATTGTATTTTGCAGGTTCAAAATAAGTAGTTCATCTGCACAATCAGTGATGACATTTCTCTTACCCTTTAACTTTCCTGAGTAATAAGCTAATCAAGTTGAGATAGGTTGGCTCTAACTTTACCCGATTTACCAAACCCTCATTGCTTAATTCAAGGATGTAAGAGTTGAAGAGAAGTTTTAAAAAATAAGACGAGTTCAGTTAAATTGGGTTTTACTTGGCTTAACTCAATGTCAACCAACTCCCAGGTTAGTGAAGTAGGCTTTTTAGCGTGAACCGGTCTAGAGAAACTCAAAATATAAAATTAGTTTCCTGATTTTCCTAAACCCTCTAGAGCAGCATTTGCAATTATGCGATGTCTACTTAAGTGATTGTAAATTAGGTGCTCGCAGTGCAAGGTTCACTTCGGTATTCCGTGAGGCTCAGGTCGTATGAAATCTATGATGCACACCACTGAAAACTACATTCACAAGAGTTCACCACATACCTTGCGAAACATATATAGCTGCAATCATATCTTCTTCTATCTCTACTGCTATTACACCTGCGACGATTTATGCACCAAATAACCACACCAGTATAGACGAGCATATCATGCTAGATTCGGTCGTCAAATTACTCACCGATTTTCATGGAATATGATGGGTATTGGATCGGAAACTTAGGATAAACCTGGATTTCTCGGCGGAGGGCGAACCTGTATCTTTGACTTGTTTCGATTTACTGTATACGAAACTTGCTTTAAGCATGCTTTGTACTACATATTCACTTATGGTTCCACTTATGACAGCTTTCTGGAAGACTAAATTGCATTTTTCAAACTCTCAACTAGCAATCGGTTAGTCGCCAACATCAAGCAAAATAACAACACCAAAAAGAGCCATCACCTTGCATACCAGATCAAAAACGGAGGCTTGGGAAAGTTGCACCGCCACTCAGCCATCGCCACACTTTTCAAGCCTTGCCAACATTCTAATTTGTTGGCTTCTCAGAATTTTCCACTTAACTACGTGCCAGCCATCAAAAATGGCGTACCAATATGTGTGTATACTTAGCCTCCCCTCATCACCAGTCACTGACAAGAATGCAACAAAATTGTTTGAAAGATGAAGTCCTCAGGTATTACTACGACCAAATTAGCTCTCGGAAACATCAGGCAACCAAAAACTTGTGGTCAAACCTCCTACCCGATTATTTTCAAAGGGAACTCAAGTACGGAGCGAGCTTCAGGCAGCAGCAGCTCGGACAGCCGCCAGAGGAATATATTCAGTATGTGAGGAACGGACCGGAAGATGGCTTCCCAAATGTGATTGTCCGTATAAATTTGGAGGTCACAGATGACAACCAGGAGTTTTCTGAGGCCCAGTGGACGAAACTCTTGATCAATTTAACAATGCGATGAGAAGGGCCCGCGCCGAGGACGATCAGGACCAGGTCAAGACACTTTATGGAGTGGTTCATGTTGGGGCTTATACTCAATTTTATCAATTAGACGATGTTGAGCAAACATGTATTGATTATCCTGGGACAAATGGGAAAAGCTACGAAATCGCCGCTGACGAGGAGGAAATACATCTCATTCTACTGGATTTGGTTGCCAAAACCTCTGGCAAACAACCGAGTGCAGAGTGGGTGGCTGAATTAGCCGCTGTGGGGGATCTACCTAACTAAAAAGAAGAAATTATGTCACCCGTGCTCCACCAGGACGAAAGAAACGACCGTATCTGTACCTCTGAAAACCCCTTTTCGATATCTGTTATTTTTGGAGGTAGAGTGTGACAAAGGAACAAATACGGACGTTTTTTCCGACCCGACCTCGGTCCATTTCTTGGTTCAAAGAATAAAGCAGCCGTTGCTTGCCGCGACAACAGAATGATATCCATCTCTCTAGGAAACTTTCTTGCTGCTTGAAGTTTGCAACGAAACATGAATCCGGTACCCCGGTCATATCTGAAGGGTGGGTGGGAGCGCATATGATAGGATAGCTACAGCTTATCACAGCTTGCCATCAAAGCCACCAAAGCAGGCTGAGGCTCTGTTCGAGACTCATGGTCAAGATGATCGCGATTTTTAGAATTGGGCCTCAAAGTGTCAACCTACGATCACCCACTCGCCACTATTCGAAGCAGCGGTGATTTTCCAACTCATCAACAATACAGAATCCTCACCCTCTTTACTCGAGTGATGGCGGCCAGACTTGTGACCCCACTGTTCTTTGCGCGCTTCGCACAAGGCTACACTGAGTTCAGCCCGAATTGTTCTATTCCCACCTCAAGTATCAATTTCGTCCAGTCTCCGAACGCCAGAGGGACTCTAGATATTCTCTGGAGTTGTCTTTTCACTATATTCGCATGCACTTGGACTGTTCTACATCTCAATGTCCCCGAACAACGAGGCGATTTAAATCCGACGTGGAAGGACGATTTGATGTGGAGACTGAAGGGCTTTTGGGGCAATCTCAAGTGGATGCTTGTGATGATTATTGCGCCAGAGGTTTTTCTAGCCAAGACATGTTCGGAGTGGGAATGGGTTCGCTCTGATCATAAGAAATTGGAGATATTTGCCAAGGAGGATGGTGTTCCGTGGTGCAAAACACACACCTATTTTGCCAACATGGTGAGCACTCGGTTTCTTCAAGTACACCTTCTACTTTGGGGCATATTTTAGAGCCGAAACATTCTGAAATTTCTTGACTTGTCTCTCGCGTATCTACTCATTAAACGTTCCCGAAGTGTGCTGACTCCAATTTCCGGGGTAGGGAGGGTTTGTTGTCAAGACGAAAGGAGTAGGAACGAAATCTGTTCGTGAGTGCCTTGCAAGTAATACGCGGCCCTCCCAACATATTGGCGAAGAGACAGCCTCCGAGCTCCCAAGTCCAGAAGCTGCATTGGGGCAGCCTCCAACAACACAGCATGGGGTTGTTGATATCGTCGAACCAAAAAATAAGAGCAGCACGTCGATTTCGCCAGATATAACGAGCAACAAACAAGCCGAGGAGCAGCCTGTATATTTCAAGCATGATGGAGCCTATGTACATTTGGTCGCTGATCTCGTAGTTAAGATGCGAGAAAAGGGCATTCTATCTACCCTGCCTTGCATCACCATTGACGAGATTAACGATAAAAGCAAGAGCGACAGTTTTGTCCGGATTATTGCTATATTCCAGATCTTTTCCATGGCTACCCAGATTATAATAAGATACACAAAGAGTCTCGCCGTATCACAACTGGAAGTTGCAGTGATCGCCTTCGCCTTCTGCGCAATTATCATTTACATTTTCAGCTGGGACAAACCCCAAGGAGTTAGGGTTCCTATAGCTATCCTCGACTACGACATTGTGGTTCCGCAAGATGTTGGGAAAATACTTGTTGAATATCAAAGCGCATCACTTAAGGTATCACCGGGCATGATCTCTTCTTTCGGTCCAGGTTATAAGGTCGCTCACAATGTCAATAACTCCTGGGTGGGAGGAGCTGGGGAAGAGATCTTATCCGAGGTATTGGGGTTGTTTGTGGGCAGCATCGTCTTTGGGGGAGTGCATATCTTTGCGTGGAGCTTTGCCTTTCCAACTATGTCTGAACAGATTGCCTGGAGAGTTGCGACTGTCTTTTGTGCATCTGCTCCGGCTGTTTCATTTTTTCTCCTGTGTCTAACAGTACCCATTTTAGAGCTTAACGTCTATGTTCTGGGTGCTTGGTCTTGTTTAATCGTGTTTCTTTATTCCTTGGCGAGGATATTTATGATCATCGAGATGTTTCGTTGTTTGTTATATCTTCCTCCGTCCGCGTATATTTCTACTTGGGCTGCGAATATTCCACAGGTTGTTTAAGCTGTCTTTTTCTTGGGCTCTCACGACGATGCGCGAGAACTGCTTTGTTTGCTTTTTATTTTAATTAATAGATATATCTTATCGCATGTCCGAAACCTCGTAATGGACATAAAGGGTGGCAACCTGATATAATGGCTTCATAAATGTTTATTCGGAGTTTCAGTCCTTGGGGCGTGGAAGTCCAAATGCAAAATAGTGTAAGATAAATGAACTAGACATTCTTACTTGGGCTCTGCAGGTCGACCTGTAAGAGCAGCTATAAAAAGTGACGTATTTTCAGGCGTTAACCAGTGTAGAAGGAATGTGCATTAGCGATTCCTAGATCTCCTTTGTTTCGCTTGACTATTTACATGGCTAAAAGTGGCGAGCGAGCGAATTTACGAGTATACGACATCTATATAAGTGTGGAACATCACTATCTAACTACCCCAATACCATGTCACTTAGAACTTCAAAATCTCACTCAACCCCAACTTAACCCTTCTACGCGATAGAGACTCGAAGAGGTATTTTGTTCCACCGCGTGCCTATGGTAGGCGCCAAAGAGGAAGACGCTACCTTCTAAATCTGAGTTCTGATGAGATTATATGTCAGGATCATTCAACCAACAGTACAGGCAGCGGTAAATACGGAGGCAGCGCTCATTCTGCATACCCGACTTACAACAACAAACAGTTTGTTATTCTACTCTCCTACACTCAATTTCGAATCTTCGAATTCGCTCCACCCGTTATAACTTCCCAAACAAATACCGAAACCCCTCTCTCGCCCCAACTGCCAAATTGACCGAGGAAAATCTCGAACACTGGAAGCATCCACTTTCAGCCCTGAATATTAACTTAAGCGACATGATATACTCCTAAAAACCCCGTTTACTCCCCCAAAACCCTAATTCTCGAAAATAAACCTAGATGCACAGATTTCCAAATCTTATTTTCTCTCGATTCGTACAAGAGATAGACGGGCTTTCCCCAAGGTGCGACCTGTTGCTATATGTAATGTACAATTACATCTATTCTCCGACATGGTTTCAAAGAATCGAAATATCAACCCCCTAACTCTTCTAAAGATTCTCATATAATACTGAGACGTTCTAAGATTTTTGAGATAATTAGAGGGAGGGTCTATACGCAGAGGGGGCTCTTGCTTCTTTTCAAAGAGAACTTCATGACACCGACGGTTTCTGCATCAATTCTTTCTCTACGGAATTCACTGCATACCCCCGTGTAGCTTTACAAGTAGGCAACACTTTAAAAAAAAGAGAAGGACGCATCGAGTCTCTGAAACCTCACAAGAAGCCAGTAAAAACAACAAGACTGCGTAGTTTCACTCCCAGGATCCTCGCCAAATTCCCATTCTCCAAACCCTTCCAAAAAAAAAAGAAAGAAAGGTCCCAACTAAATTTCAGATAATCAACCCAGTTTTCACTTCCCTCTATCCTACGTGTAGGAACCCATTTAACCTTCACTTACTCCGCTCAATTTACACTTCCACCACCCGCTATCCTCATTCACTCGTTCCTCGCAACCCCAACACACCTCTCACAAAAACAGAATCCACATTGCAAATCACAAAGAGCATCAAGTAAGTCACACTCAAAAATAAAATTCTTAAAGTAGTTTCTCCATTTCAAAAGGAAGAAACGGCGCTATGCAAATTAAGAATCATGCATAATCAAAGTCCTATATGCACGCACGCTAAATCAACCCAAACACCCTTCCTTCCCTAGCTCAGCAAAAATAAAAGGAGAAGCAATCAGAGGAGCACCATCTCGCATACACCAAGAGAACCCCATTCCTCGCTCCCCAATCAGAAGTGACACCCAATTCCCATCCATACCCCGAACCACTTCTCTCCTCTGCTCTTGACTAAAACTGAAAAGTCAAAAGCAAATCAACTAAACCACCCCCCTCCTATCCTCCCCAGCGTCCAAGTCCCCAAACAAATACCCCGCCTCAAGACAATACGCCCCTCCACCCACCATCCCCCTCTCACTCCCCCAACAAACAACACTCGCATCCACAATCCCACTAAGCACCCCCTCCATACTCCCCAATACGCCCCAGCCGATAAAACTAGCCACCAGTCCAACCACATAGGCATACGCGCTGCCCCTCACCCCGGCGCCACCGGGAACACTGATCGCTAATTGCCTCGCAGTAGCCACCCACCCCCCGAATCCAAGGGCCATCGCCATGATGAATCTTGTGGCGTGGAGCAGGAGTTTGGAAAGACGGTAAGGGAGAAGGGGTGCGGATTTGTTAGTGCGTGAGGAGAAGGAGCGCGGTGTGAGGGTCGTGGTAGGCGCTTGTGGGGTGAGGAAGGACATTTGCGTCAATCCCCTCGCCGAAACATTAAGTGGCTGAGAATGTATAGCAGCATACGTCAAAGTAAGAGGGTTCGTAAGAGCCGTAATAGGAGTAGGAATAAGCGAGTACGCGAAAATAGACGCAACCCCCACCAATCTCCGTGGAAGCACAAGAAGCGGAAGACGGATGAGGAGAGCTACGAGAGTGGAGAGGCAGATAGTTCCAAAGAGGGTGGATGTTGAGTGCGTGAGTGCTGCGCCGACGACGTCGCGAGAGGAGAGGACGGGCGTGGCGTTGCGGTGGAAATACCACTGTGAGACGGTTGCCGCTGTTGTGGAGCGTTGGATTCCGTTGATGATTGAAAGGGTCCAGATATACATGACGACGAAATATGCACCCAACCACCAACTTGAAGCATCGATGATGAATCCAGTGACTGATGTATCTTTCTGATGTCCACCAAGGAATACCCTGGTGAACATTCCCAACCAAAGCCAAGTCCATGCAACAATAGCTCCCAACGTAGCGAATCCCAAACCCAAAAGTGCGGGATTTGCAGCTAATATTCGAGCAGCAAATTCCAATATTCCAATAGCCTTGTTTAGAGAATGTCGACCTTTGATTATTGTGTAAAGCCAGACGACTGCAAATATCGATGGGATAAATGAAAGCCATCTCATCGCCTTATCCTGGATACTCACTCCACCGGCTGCGCCTTTGTAGCTTGAAATCAAAGGGTACAGGGAGAAGGAAAATAGAATCACTGGTACTGTGAGTACGATGAGGTAGACCAAATTCCTCACAAATGATCGCAGTAAGGCAAGCCAAACCAGTGATACAATAATCGAGACCACCGTATCCACGGACAACAGGTAGAACGAGGAGTGCATGGTGGTGTAAATGGTATCCCCGAGATTTTTCTTCGGCGATGTATGGAGGAATATAAGGGAAAATGTTGCAAACAGTGCTCCAAGGCATATCAGGTAAAGTGTACCAAAGAATATATCGTGGTTTGGTGCTTCTCCAAGAGTATTCGCTATCGTTGCCGGTACTGTACTAGAAGAGCTAGGAGGCCGAGAGATATCAGCTCCCAACTTGGCTTGGAGATCACAATCTCGGGGGTTCGTAGGTAATCGTATAGGTCCGGATTTTGGTTTTGATCGGAAATTCTGGAATGCTGGTGGACTATCATCCGGATGTAATTCGACAGCGAGATCAGCTGGTGGATCGCTATCCTCAGTGGTGGACTCCAACCCAATATTCACCATCCGCTCCTTTCCTTTACTACTCCCTTGGCTACGTCCTCGTGAGAGAAATTCGGCTTCCTCTCCAACGGTTTCCGGTAGTCGTCCTCTCCCTCTTGTACTTTGCCCTCCTCCATTCCAACTACTTTTAATTCCACGTCCTCTCCCCCGATCTTCTAACAGTCGACCATCTTCCTCTTTACTTGTATCTACCGAAGCTTGGCTGGCATGTTCCGTCTCTTCGCTCTCTTCCATTGTCACCGGGGCGAATACCCTCCTCGATCGCTGCAGGGCAAAGAAATCCGCAGTCTCTCGTTCCCGTTCCTCCTCGTCATCCTCTTCCCGAAACTCATCTAAAGCGCTTTGGAATAATGGAGCATCTGGAACAGGTGCGGCACCATAACGTGAGGCGAAGTTGAAGCTGGATAGATGGGAAGCTGACTGGTATGGATTCCCCAGCCTCTGAGGATACCCCCTCGATGCGCTTCTCAAAGGCTGATTCGACGATCGACGATATCTATCATTGGGATTTCGGGGAGGAGTGTCGTTCGTCTCGGGTTGGGCAAAGTTGGAGAATCGGGACTGCGACTGAGCAAGGAATCGGGAGGCATCTACAAAGGAAGGGTTAATTTGCTGTGGATGGACGGACGGATGCATTCTTTTGATCTGCTCTTACATTCTGAGAACATGGTGATCCCTCACGTCTGGGGCCTTGCGGAAATAGAAATCGGATGGGCACACGAGCACGAAGGCGTGCTTAGTGTTGTACCTGATAACGGCTTGACCGCCTGAAGCTCCGCCTGATGGATTCCTTATCCAGATCCCGAGGTTGATAGCAGTCGGATTGAGAGGAGAAGGTGTGTTTCGCGTCAGGACAAAGGCAGATCGGACCTTGTCGTGTATAGATGGAGACAAGGTAAGTCAGTGCCTAGATCGGTTGGTGTACTTGGTGTACAGCTTTGTGAGGAGGTTGTTTGGGGGTTCGCAGGAGGGAAACTAGTCATGGACAAGCAGGCAAGGCAAGGCAAGGCGGAGAGTTGCAGAGAGGCAGCACTGTAAAGTCACCTAAAGTCATCTAAAGTCACCGCTTTCGGGGCAGAAATCAGACCCCTGCCACCTAAACACCGGTATGAATCACAAGGAAAGCGGATCAGCAGCATCACTATGACAAAGCAACGTGCTCTACAAGTACTCTAAAGACCTCAAGAACCAAATAACTACGCTGAAAAGAGCTAACACCAGGTGTCACAAACTGTTTTGTTGTCTAGTCCTACCTATCTGGTATTCGTACCTCCTATCACGCTTAAAGTTGACAGCCTCACTTACGCCACATGATGTCGGCCATTTAGGAGCCGATTGCATTTAGCGTGGCAGCTGCAAGTGCAAGCTGAAGCATCATGACCTCTTCATCAGGCCAAGCTCACAAGCAAAACAACCATGATTTAAAGTGAGAGAGAAAACATCCTCAAAACACCAATTATTACAAAACCGACCTGTATCCATACAACCTCAATCAATCAACAAACACCACCAAGCTATTACTAGAAATAATCTAGCTTGGCCTCCTCAAACACACTTCCTCAATCAACGCAACCCCTGGGAGACAGAGATAGCTACCACCAGCACCACCAGCACCACCAGCATCACCCCGCAAACCACAACCCTCTCGCCACCACCTGTCGCGTGCCTCCCTCCCACTCACCACCACCACCCCCAAAACATCTACCTCATCAAATGTCGTCCTTATCATGGGACTACATAGCAAAACTGGTCTGCATAGGCGACAGCGGAACCGGGAAATCCAGTCTGACAATCCGCCTTTGCGAAGGACGTTTCTCCCCCCATCACGACGTAACAATCGGCGTCGAATTCGGCTCCCGCATCGTCCCCGTCGGTCCTCCCAACACGCAACCCCCCAAACCCAAACCCTCCATCTCGCGCGATCCCTCGCTGGCAGAAATCTCCAATGGGCTGCCCGAGCCGCCGCGAGCGGACCCCGTGGTCGAGCAGAAACATATGAAGCTCAGTCTTTGGGATACGGCGGGACAGGAAACGTATAAGAGTGTGACGAGGAGTTATTTCCGTGGTGCTTCGGGGGCGTTATTGGTTTTCGATATCTCGAGACGGAATACGTTTGCGCATGTGCAGGATTGGTTGAATGATTTGAGACAGATTGCTGAGCCGGATATTGTCGTTGTGCTGGTAGGAAATAAGAGTGATCTTGCGGCGGGAGATGAGAATAAGAGGGAAGTTACTGCTGAGGAAGCTACGGAGTGGGCGAGGAAGAATGGTGTCTTGGAGTATGTTGAGACCAGTGCCAAGAGTGGAGAAGGCGTTGAGATGGCGTTTGGGAGGGTGGCTGAGAGGATATATCTCAATATTGAGGCGGGCAAGTATGATTTGAATGATAGGAGATCTGGGGTCAAGGGGCCTGGGGCGACGGCGGGGAGTCGTGGAGGTGTCAAGTTGGGTGCGCCGGCTCAGAAGGGGTGGGGGGGTGGATGTTGTTAATGTTGCTGTTCGTTGGATTGGGGTGTGTTGAATATTAAAGGGTATAGTACATTCTTCATCGATGGCGTTTGGGGCATGTTAGATATCACCAGAGCATTGGAAAGGCGTTTAAGCGAATTCAATTGTCGTTGCGTTGATATTTTCTCGTTGGCCTTGGCTTGAGAGAACACCAATCAAAATTTAGTACAGGTCGGGGTGTTTGCGGTATTTTGATATAAAGTGGCAGCTTGTTGTTTTGTAATAATCCTTTTCAACAGTTTGCGTTACTTCTTTTCTGCCATTCTCGATTCGCAGAGTCAAGCCAAACCAAGCGAGAGCTATACTACCACCCCGGAAAAGCTCAAAGTTTGTCTTCGTCCTCAAGAATTCATGTTCCTATCAAAGTCTCATACCAATCTCATCAACTTCTGATCTTATAAACTCATCGAGATGATGACATGAGCATGACATGAGCTAGCACCACCATATCTAAAAGACTGAGCGAAGTCTATTCAAAAAGATCTTCAACCGATTAGAGGAAGATGCCGTTTTATGTTTTCTAATTATTTCCCTATTCAACTTTGAGTACCGATTTCGATCGAAACTTGTTTACTTCGCAAACAATCATGGCTACTCTTTCACTTGAAAATACACTTGTGTGTTTTAATGCAGGGGTGAGAATTAGTTGATTTTCAGAGTAATGTAATTGCATTAGCCTAGAGAGTTGAAATAACGGGAGCTAGGTAGATGGGGAAATACGTACTGCTACTTTACTCTGGCTAGCCCGTCTTGTATTTTTCTATTCCATGCGATTATTTTGGAAATTTAACAACCAACTTTAATAAAATTCAGTGAATTCCCCCCTTGTTGACAACAAGACCATAAACCTACTCCTCCGTCCTAAAATAATCACACACTTCCCCCAACCAAACCGTTACAACCTCGTATGCCTCCTAAATACCAACGTACAACATACCCTCTTCCTCCTAGCCCTCCTCGGTAGGTGTTCATACCTTCTCCACTCCATCCTTTAACTCATCGGCTCCTTTCATCCACTCAACCTCACACCCTTCCTGATTAGTAGCCTCTTCTCTATAACCCCTTTTCTAATCTGAAATATCACTATCAAAAACCGACCTTCCTCGATATTGCCGATATATCCTCGCAATGATGCTTAATTGGAAGTTACTGGGAAATAGATCGGCAAGAGATATTGATGGAATTCGTCGACGGCGATTTTGCTGGGGTTTAGTGTAGAGATTTTTGCTGGGGTACCATGGGAGGGGTGAGTTGGTTAAACCTGTTAGTTATTGGTAAGTGGTGACTCGGGTGAGCAAGAGGTTGGGGTTGGGTGGTGGGTGTTTAGGCATCTTTTTAGGAGAAGGGGGGGGTGGGGGGTATGTTTGTGGATGGGGAAGTGAATGGAGAGGAGATGAGGTCTATTTGATGGGATGGATGAGAAATGAAATTCGTGACCTGAGGGCTGGTGGTTTATGGGATGAATTTGTAGGGGCTGAAATGAGATGCAAAAACAACGAATAACGGAGTACCGGACTTGATGCTATCTGATATTGGTAAATAACCTCTATTGACTTATAGATAAGTATTCCTCGTAAGCTTGCCTTTCTATCTTGTCTGTTGGTTTCCTACATGGTTGAAATGGCGCCACTTTGTATTTGGTGGAGTCCATATTTTGATATGCATCTAAGAGAACGTGATGTAGGAATTCTTCTCACAGCGCGTCTATATTCCGGGAGGCGTCCAAATTTTGGGTTGGGGGCGACCAGCCGGCCGCATACGTACTCAAAGTTGGTAAAGGTAGCTGAGACTCCAAGTAAGTTTTCCCCACTACATTTCCATATTTCAAGGCGCGTCTGATAGAAAAGAAGGTATTTGGACCACAAGACACCATCTACAGCAATCAGGCCAAGAAACAGAGAGCAATTCATACATATAATTTATCCTTTTACAGATTAGTAACCTGGAAGAACATTTCTGAGGTCCACAGCACTTCAACGATAAGTCTTATTAATTTCAGCTGTATCCTAGGCGGTTTCTCATCTGCGATCCCGATTCAACCTTTTTCTCAGCCGCTAAAGAAATACTATCTATTGCGCTGAGGGCCGAATCTCCTTTTCGGTCTTCATCCTCATTTTCGCTTACAATAAGCTCCTTAAAAGCCTCGATAATCAATCGCAGAATGGCACCAAGCTGACCATCTTTGAGTTGGTTAGTTGGTGTTGACATTCGCCCCACTCGGTTAATTGATCGCTGTCCCAAAGATTGCTCAAAAACGAAAAAAATTAGAAGATCCGAGCATATCTATTACACTATTAGACATTATACTTACCCGTGGAACACTGTAGTATTTTCTTGCCGCGACACTACCGAGTACAATAGCCCGTGTGGAATACATTAACCTTCAAAGTTTCCAGCCGTTCATCTCAATGTATTTCAAATTCGTGCGAATCCAATTTACCAGCCTCCCACCGGTCAGTCATTTCACCCTCCATCACACCGTCCACATAAGCATCCCCGACCAGTTGATAATGTCCGTTCTGTCGCCGCAAGATGAAAGGAGTGGCGCAGCCGAATAAAATACAGACGAGATCTCCAATTTGAAGTGCATTAGGTCCGAGACCCATATATCCTTCTTTTGTCGTGAAAAGCGATCGGATCCAACACTGATTTCTGGCAGTCTGTTGGTAAACTCTCCAATTTCCATGCTTTTCTTCTCGTAGGAGAGTTGGGAACTGATCGAAATCTTCTTTCATCGCTTCTAGCGCGTGAATGATCACCGCTGCAAAATCTGCATCAAATGTTCTAGATCGATCATTTTTGCCTACTCCCCGTCACCTACTTCCCCCTGAAATTGTGTGAATCAGCTTAGAATAACGAAAAGGGATTCTTCGAGACAGTTCGAAGAATGAGAAGTTGGATATCTTGCTTCTCCTAGCTTTCTGAATTAATGATGAGCGCCGGAGAGTAATGCAGGAAGGTCCCACCTACGTACTAGCAAAGTCAGTACTGGGTTCGACCAGGGAATGTTAATATCCATACTCTGTTTGAATTCAAACCCAAGCTTCAAGTTAAGGTAAAGTTGACTACTGTGATATCTTCAGCCTCGTAGGTCCGCTCATCCATCTGCCTCAATGGCAGAAGCCATCCACGTGATCTAGCCTCTCAATCAACCCTTCCACATAACATCCCCACCCAAAAACAGCCCGAAACAAAAAAAGTTATACAAAAATTAAAAGGGGTTTTTAATATTCGTTCTAAAACGCCTTCCTGCGAGAGATCCCTATTTTACCCATCCATCCATCCATCCCAGTCCCAAATAACACCAGGGACCACACATCTCAACCACAAAACTTCATATCGACAAATGAAAATGAAAAAAAGTATAGAAAAAGTGGCGGTCCGTTCATAGTAACACAATATGTATGACAAGATATCTCCTTTTATCAACTCGCTCGCTCGCTCACTCCAGCTTTCCGCGTAAAAAGGGCATCGCACCACCGGCCTCAAAGTTTTTACATACCCCATCTTGTAAAGCATCTCATAAAACCAAGCAGGTAATCAGATAAAAATAACAGGTCAGTCAAGAGACCCATCACTTAATCCGTAACCCTCCAAGCCTCAAACCACTTCAAATAAGCATACTCCTTATTCGGCCCCACCATCCCCCAAGAGATCGGCATAAACAACACATAAAGCCCAATCGTAACCGCATACAACACCCCATAAATCGCATACTGCACCGCCTTACCCCTCGCCCTCAAAGTCCAATCGGCTACAAAGCCAAAAGTGAGGATGGCAAAGTAAAGAGCAGGGTAGTAATGATGCACATAAGTGACTCTAGCCATCGCAACGAAAGGAAGATAATGCAAGAACCATCCAAGGATAGGATACAGAGCTGCGTAATGGATCTGATCGATGTCTCCTTGCTTGAGCTCGTCGTAGCCTCGTTGCCAGCGGATCAGGTACCAGACGACCATCAGGGCGACTATCCCGAGGGAGGCGGTGGATCCCCAGTACACAAGGGGGTTACCGAGGAGGAAGTACTTGACAATTGAGTCGTCCCATCCGCACATTCTGAGTCCAACATTGAGGATTGGCCATTGCCAGAATTGAGAGGCGAGATCATCTTGCTTGTCGGGGTCGGGGACAAGGGCATTGTTAGATGTCATCATGGCAACATTAAGATGGATGAAATCTTGCAAGAAAGGAGATTTGTATGCTCCAGCATCGGCAGCAGGAACTAATGAAAATTAGTATTTGTAAAAATGCGAGTACCGGAGAGAACTTACGCTTCTCGTTCCAGTGAGCCTCCACGTTCCAGTGGGTGTAGACATCTCTGGGGTTGTTGTCCTTGGCACATGTGACTTCGATTTGCTTGAAGCCCCACTGTGGCAAGTTGACGTTACCAGCTCTGAGATAACATCCAAGAGCAGTGTGCTTAAGTCTGAAAGCGGTAGTCAAAGTCCGGACCTTGGAGCGATCATTAGAAGCAACATCTTTTACAATTTCAACAGTCCAATGATCTTTCTCATCTCCAACGGTAGTGTTTCCGTAACACGAAACTTCCTTGTCAGATTTGGTGATTGGGGCAGGGACTTCGTGGGAGTGAAGGTTACGACCAGTTTGAGAGTGGATCAATCGAATAACATCGTTGTCTGCGACGAACTTGTTTGGAGCTCCTGGGTCGTATTCTGGTTGGTCACGGTTTGGGTAGAACCACCATTCATTGTTGGAATCCTTGTGATGGTAACATGTGATTTGTTGTTGGGTGGATCCTTCAGGGTAGGTTTGGACGTGAGAATGAAGTAACCCACCACCATATCCCATATTCTTGATAGTTGCGCGAGAACCGTAAGCGATCTCGAGAGGACTGTCCTTTCCGACCTCGGTACCTCTGAGATTTGCTTGGAAAAGAGAGCTCATCTGAGCATCACCTGGTCCACTGTTCTCCAGAATGGCGAAATGAAGGGCAAATGAAAGCATGTAGACGATCAATGGGATGACAATCAAGCCAAGAACTCTAGCTGCCAAGTGAGTAGCAAGATCAAGCTACAATCTAGTTAGTTTTGAATCAATGCAAAAATTCTCAAATTTACGTACCTTTGGCATCTTGGTGTCACCAAATTTGTTCCAGAGATCCTCAACAGTATAAATACCAACCATAGCCGTAACGAAGAAACCAACCCATTTAACACTGCAAACACACCCAATACTCATACCAGTCAAAACCAGCCAGAGGAACCATTCCGGGCTGAAACTTTGCTTTTGCAGACGATGGAATCTAGCCCAGCACAAAACAGTGGTAAAGGTAAAGCACAAGAGCATAGAATCCAAGAGAATAAATCGGGAGATCGTGGTATAGGAGTTTTCGCAGAGAACCATGAGGGTAACGAACCACACAGCCGGTCTCTTAAAGTTCAATTCGCGAGCGGTAAAGTATGCCATGGGGATGCAAACAGCACCAAAGAAGGCGTTGAATGCTCTCATGAAGGTGTAGTTGACCTCATCTGGGTATTTCTCGCCAGATTTGAATTCGAATGAACCATTGTATCCTGCCAAATATCCGGACAATCCGACGAGCATTTTTCCGAGAGGAGGGTGGACATCGAAGTAGAATTCGCGCTTGAGGTAGTGGGAACCGAATTTACCAAAACTGTACATCTGCCATTAGTAAATTGCCAAGGTAAGGCTGAGGAGAAGGGTAAATTCGTACTGAGCTTCATCCCAAGTTACGATGGGGGAAAGTCCGATCTTGTATAACCGTGTGAAGAAAGCGAAGATTGTGAAAAGAACTGGCGCAATGATGAATTCCCATTCATCAAGGAATTGGATGAATGTTTGCTCTTTCTGTAGGGGGCGCCTTGTCAGTATAATGATTAACAATTGGTTTTTGCAGTCTCTCTGCAGATGTTGCCAGGACAGGTTATGGACCAACATACCTTCTTGATCTGCGTCTTCTTCTCATCCACCTCTACCCGATCCACAGCTCCTCCATATACTGATGTTGAAGGGACATTTCGGCGGCGGGCAGCATTATCAAGATCTGCACCGGTCGCAACACCCTTCTCTGAGGTAGCCATATTGGCGCTGCGTCAACTGGACACTGAATAGACAGAAAGTCCAAGTGAAGCAATCCGCAGATTGTGTGCAGTCGAGTTTGCTCCGATTTGAAGACGAGGTAGAGTTTCGTTGGCGTGTACCGGCGATTCGGAACCCAGATTCGGAACCCAAGGTTGTAACAGGGGGAAAAAGGGAGTCGTCTTCAAGAAAGAATTACAAAAGAATGCTAATTGACCATCTCCGCAGAAGAAAAGTGCAACGAAGAAAGGGGGAGGCAGAGGGCAAAAAAGAATTTCGTGAGATGTCGCCGTTCGCTGAGGAGCTTCAGAAGAAAGGGATGGGGGAGTAGCTGGCTGCTAGCCAAAAAGTACAAATTTAGATCAATTTACTACGCCGCGCCACCAGCCTTACTTGCTCCACCCCATAAGGCCACGATACTTCAAAACGAGGCATCACCTTCATTTTGACAGATGCGCTTGTTTGAAGGCAGAGACTGTGCGTTTAGACTTTCGTATCGGATATGTCTATAAAACTTTACTACATCTCTCTATCTACTTTCGTTCAAACCTCCTCGCTCTATTTCTTTCGAAAGCGTCAAACAACTCCAATTTATTCACAGCATACCCAAAACCTCGGTATTTGAATAATCCCAGTCAAGGTCTAGATCTAGACGTCATCTAGGTGTCATTATCAAAAATCTATAGGACAGATCTTCACGAGCATCCTTTGTCCACCACTGACGCGAGGACGGGGCCAAGCTAGACAGGCTAGACTAGTTGGGGCTGAAAAGACGACGCGGGGCTGACGGCTTCAATGAATTATTAATTTGAGCCTCGTATAAATTAAATGTAAGTGAAGCTTAGATATCCCCAAAGTTTCGACATAAGCATGCTATGTAGTGAATATCGTCTCAGGTGCTGTTACTTAAAGAGAAAGTTATATAGCCTGTCAGTTAGCCTCGTTTCTGATCCATTCACACCGAAGGTACCAAGCCACTAACTCACATATCCCCCGTAAAAATCAATAAACCTCTCTCCCCAACCCAGCTCAGAATTGAAAAAGAAAAAGAAAACAATTCTCTCACCTCTCCTCGCAATAAACCAAGAGAAACCCCTTATATAATCCAAAATAATCACCGTACATACTTACAAGAATAAAAGCCATTAAACTACATCTTTCAAACAAATCATCTCTAATTATCCAAAAAGGTTAGAAAATAAGCTAGATAGGCAGGTACAGGTCTAAATCTCCTACCGCTCTTCTTGTCCACCGCGATATTATATATTGAATCGTCCCAAGTACTGTTATTTAAAAATCCTGTCCCCAAAACCTCACAGAAATTAAAAAAATTAATAGCCTATCACTCATCCTCGTATTCTAAAACTCAGGGTCACATAAGGATACATCTCATATACTCATTCAAAAGCCCCAAGTCACTTCACAAAAACCAAGAAATCATAGGGAAATAATCCTCATAGGGAAACAAACCTCATAATTCTTTTGTTTGTACAAAAAAGGTAACCGTCTCCCAATCTAAAGTTCCATGCATCCCAAAACGTTCCTCTCCAAAAACGTTTGGTCTCGGTTATGATTTTACATCCCCGGAGAGTCCCCATTACGCCCGCTTGTCTAATACCAGTAGTTAATCCAGAGACTCTATTCGCGCGAGCCAATCCACCACTACCTCAAAGCAAGAAGAAAAACACAACAAATAATCTCAAACCCTCTACTCATCCTCCTGATCAAGAGGCTTATAACTCCCACTCTTAACACTATCCCCATCCCCATTCCTCGTCACCATCCTCGAGATCCATCCCCCAACACCCTCACTCCTCGGCGTCCCATCCTCATTCATGCTCGCCGCATACTGGGGTTTCCCATTGCGGATCGAGACATGCGGCGGGTCGATGTCCAGACCCGGAATCGCGCTGGATGGTCCGATTCCGTTCCCCAAACTTCCACTCTGAATCCCCCTTCTAAGATCCATCGAGGGAACAGGTGAGTTCACGCCCAACAGTGATCCGGTCTCTGCTCTAGCAATAGGTGTGGGCATCGCTGTGGTAGCGTCGCCGAAAAGGGCGTCCATGTCCTCCAGTCTGACTCCGGCCGTCTCTGGGTAGATGAAGTATACTGTTATTGCGATTAGCACGATGAAATCACTGAAATATAAATCTTTACTTACCAACAACGAAACTTGTAGCGCAGAAGAATGCATGGACAAGATAAAGACGCCATTCAATCCATTCCTGGAGAATGGGTGTCATTTCTCCCACCAACCAATTGAATGCCCAATTGGTAGCCGTAGACAAACTAGCTCCCTTGGATCGGATACTGAGCGGCAAAATCTCTGGAGGATACAACCATGGAATTGGACCCCAACTGAATCCAAACGCTGCGTTGTAGATCATGACGAAAATTACGACTAGAGTTGGCGTTGCGGGTATTTCCAGGAAAAGGAAGTAAGAAATCGAGGAGAGTGACAAAACCATCGCTACGGCACCACTTAGAAGGATAAATCTTCGGCCCCATCGATCGACCAAGTACCAAGGGGGTACTGTTGACATGAGATAGGTGATTCCGTTGATTCCAGTCATCAAAATGGCATCTCTACCCATCCAACCGGCTGACTCGAAAACATATGGCGCGTAGTATGAAATCACGTTGATTCCGTTCAGTTGGGCGAACGCTTGGGCAGACATGGCAATGAAGACACGAGTACGATATCTCCTGAACATATCTCGGTAGGACTTTTCTCCTTCTTGTCGTTGGAGTAAGACGTCCATTTTGATTTCACGGTATTCTTCTCTTGCTTTTGGATCATGGATATCCCCTCCACCATAGAGGTTTGCAATAACAACAATACCTTCTTCATCATGGTCATTATCCAAGAGCCATCTAGAAATAATTAGTTTAAATGCCCGGAAAATGCAGGACTAGTTATTTACCTTGGTGACTCCACAATAACCAGACTACCAAGCCCGAGCAGAGCTCCCATCACACACTGCATCAACAAGGGAATTCTCCAAGAATAATCGCTGAGGATGAAACTGCAAAAGTAGTCGACCCATACGGAGGTAGCGTATCCAGTAATGTTTCCCGTGAATTCAATACATGCAAGCTTACCGCGATTGTGTGGTGGAGATATCTCGGACTGGTATACAGGGACGATAGTTGAGAGCATACCAACACCCACACCGGCAATAAGTCTTCCCAACATCATCATGGGCATACCAGTTGCAAAAGTCTGAAGAGCTCCTCCAACCAAAAATATGCAAGAACCGTAGAGGATTGTCTTTCGTCTTCCGATGATATCTCCTACTCGGCCGACGCAAAGGGATGAACAGAAGGCACCGATTTCGAGAATGGCAACCATAGTACCAACCTCTGCTCGGGATGGGTGATTAAAGTAATCTTTGAAGAAGGGGCCTCTGGATGTGACAAATTAGAGCTGTTCATGTTGTGAAGGGGAGTAAACATACGTGATAATACCAGACATAACTCCTTGGTCATATCCAAATAGGAAAACGCCTAAAGATACAAATATACTGGTAAAATACCTGGGGGAACTGTCAGCTTGACCACAATACTCAGAGTATACGATTCCTACACTAATGGCTTGCCCGTCAGGCCATGCATTTGTCTTTCTCCTCCCGACATGATAGCGGCTATCCAATGTTCTGCCTTACTGATATGTCGTTGTGTCGGACTAGGAATCTCAATTTCCTCCTTAACGAGTCCAGGTTGACGGTTCTTCTCTTCACCGTGATCGAGGTCTTCCGAGTAATGAACCCTCCTATGGCGGACAGGTCTTCTTGAAGAAGCACCAAAAACTTGATCGTCAAGTGACTCTCGTAGCCTTATCTGGAGCGGATCTTCAGCGTCTGCCAACTGTTCAGCAAGATCTCCTGTGTCGCTCCAGGAGAAACCCGAGTCGGAGGAGGACCGCGAGAGGGAAGAGCGGCGGCCCTGCTTCTCTTCCGAATGGCCTCCCAGCAGTGAGGCTGAGTGCGAGTCGGATTGGGATGGTTGTGATGATAGAGTTCTCAGAGGAATATTCGCAGGCCGACGTGAGGATGTTTGGGAAGGAATGATGACGGTCGCGGAGCTGTTTTGCAGCAGCCCGATCTGCGCGTGGGAGGAAGTGGTTGGAATGAAGATGGGGGAGAAGGGGGTAATGCGGAGAGATGGAGTGGAGGGTGACGATGCAAGCTTGGAAGTGGATTGAATGGATGTTGGGGATGCGCAGGTAGCGTTAAGGTGGATCATTTGGGGTCAGTCGCCTGTCAAAAAGCCTGGCAGTGTGATGCAATTCCAGGGTCGTCAGGGCCCAAATTCTCAGTCTGGACTTTTTCAGGGCCGGGAAAAGGAGTCAGTTGGCTGCTGGCTGCGGCGCACTACATCTAATCAATTTTTCTTCTGTTTTTTACCTGGCTCTGCAGTGGTCTGAATTTTTCCTCAGCCGGTGTGTGGAAGGGGGGGGGGAAAGGTGGTACGATGAGTGTACGATATAGGTGAAGTCGCATGGGAGTTCTGAATGGGGTTGCCTTGGGGGGGTTGCCTTGGGGGGACCTGTCCAGGTG
>LLCD01000175.1:0-25345 GCA_001414355.1 Hymenoscyphus salicellus
ATATATATATATATATATATGTATATAAGATGCTATCTAAAAAAAGGCAAGAGAAACCACATATTTCACAAAGTAGAAATGAAAAGGAGCAAGTTCAGGAAAGAAATTAAATTTTAATTTCTAAAGATTCTCCGACTACCAACTATGTACCCTAAATCTGGGTGTATGTAAAACTCCATATCGCAAATGCCGCTGTCTCGCTTCAAACCAAAAAATTGAGTCTTTCTTTATACAACAAGGGACGCGCGATCCCCTGGACGAAAATAGTAAATATGTACAGAGAAATTGTTCCTTCCATCCGTTCCATTCCAACAACCAAACGACTCATCTTGACGCGGGGAAGGTTCGGGTAGTTTCCATTATAATTCCATCCAGTCGAGAATGAGAAAGAAAAGAATCTCAATCACCAAGTAAAACTCTCCTCGATAAAATCCACAACCCCCAGATCCTGCACCCCCCTCACCGCCGCCCTAACATTATCCGCCAGTCCCCCCGGTCCACAGACCGTAACACACATCGCTCCCTGCTGTTCCCTGCACTCATTCTCCAGTAACAGAGAAACATTCGGTCTACCAGGGAACATCTGTACCGTCGAACTGGGACTCTGGAGTTCCCTCGGGTTCTTCGGTCGCGTAACAAAGAGTTTAACTTGTAAGATGTCACGACGGTTTGGCAGCTTGAGAATTTGATCCATCCAAGGCCGTACCCATTCCAGGTGTTCCGAATCACGGATGATCCAGATGAGCGTCACTCGTCGGGTCGCGACGGTGCGAGCGTTGAAACCTTGGATGAGGTGTTTAATATATGGGATCTGGTGGGTGATTCCCGAAGCACCGGCGTAAAGTACGCAGTGCCCGTACGAATCAAGGGAGTGGTGACCACCATAGGGACCCTCAAAGGCAGCTTTGATAGTCATCCCCGCGGGGTGTTTGGATGCTTGATTGTAGAGTTGGCGGGTCATACCACTTTGTGCGTGGATGACGAAGGAGACATCCGTGATCATCTCTGGATCGCGGAGGGACTTTTCGGAGGAGGGGGAATCGGCCTTCTCGGTTATAGGGAGTGTGGGGTTCTTAGGCTTGTGGTGGATCCAGGCGATGGAGAAGGGGTGTGATTCCCAGGGATTGATACCGGCGAAGCGGACGTAGGCGTGGGTGCCGGGTGCGATGTTGACTTTTTTCGGGAGGTGCATTGTTACGCGGCAGGCTTCTCCAGGCATGGGATAGACGCTGGCGTGGGTGAAGCCTTCGTTGGGGGCCCAGTTGAGGTAGATGAGGAGGAACATGCGGATGGTGCGCTCGAGGGCCCAGAGGACGACGATTGCTTGGATCCAAGGAAGTTGAGGGAGGTCGGCAACTTGACAGTGGATCCAGGTTCCTGCCATTGCTACGGCAGCGAGGATGATGTGGACGTTGAGGAAGGTTTCGTAAAAGGCGTGTCGGATGGGAGAGAAGGCTTGAATGGCGATGAGCACCATCGCGACGGTACCAACAGTTCCCCATGAAACGAAGGGGTCGTGTTGGATCATCTCCCACATTCCGGACCATCCTGTTGCTGCTTGCTTGACGACGGCCCAAGCAACAGTGTGAACAATGACCTCGATTACGATTATCCTTCCAATCCATCGGTGCATGAGGTTGTAGGTGTCGAAGCTGATTTGAAGAAGCGAGATGAGAGGGTTGTTGCGACCAGCAAAAACCACGAGGGCAACCATATTGACTACGGCCATAACTCCGGATCGTCCACGGAGCTCTGCAATGATGGACCATTTGTTGGGTCGGTCGAAACTGAGGTAGCAGCAGAAAGCAATGTTACCAGCAACGAAAATACTGATCAAGACGGTGTGAAAGCGGGAAGGGATCGTTCCCATGTTGCCCATTTTGGAAAGCTGGATGTTTCGGTTGTGGCGTTTGTTCTTGAGGGGAGCATATAGCATATGCTTCTTGAATTTCCACCACCAGTCATATCTGTTGATGGCCCAGTATCGTTGTGCCTCTCCAGGTAAGTTCATGGCCCCCACGTGTCGTGCGTGTGCCATCGCCCTCTGCCCCAATCGTATCGCGAGAATGGTAAGGCCAAAAATTCCAAACGTCCACCACGTGACGTCCTTGAACAGCATGTTCATGGGCTGACTGACTCCGTTCAACATGGTCGCGAAGGGTGCGATGGTGGTGGTTGGGTCGGTCTCGTTGGTTGGTGCGACCTCATTTCGAGGAAAAGTGTGGGACACCATGGCGGCGCCCGACAGTATATTTGTTGAGTCTCGTAAAGTTATGTTGTAAGACTGTTGCATCATTTGTATTAGAGCGTGCTTGTATAGGGATAAGTGTATTGCAAAGTATTCGAAAGCGAAGCAGGGAAAAGTCTCACAAACCTAATGACGGAGCGACCCAATAAGTACTGACAATAATTAAATCCTCCTTTGTGACTATTGTTCCTTGGCGAGAAAGATAGAATAGAATTTGTGGCTCGTAAGCATTGTCGAGAATAGGGGATTGCTTTGTTAGTATTGAGGAATAACAATAGGCGAGGTTGTGAATCACAAAGAACAATGGATACAATGGAATTGCTCTTGGCGCTGGGACTTTGATCGGCTCTTAGACAAGGAAGAGAGTGAAAGAAATGTCTCCAGGACTCGAGGTTCCAAGGTTGTTCTGATGGTAAAAGTTGTTCTAAAAACGAATGTAGGTGCAGCAAAGCACGTGAGGGGGGACCTGAAATGAATGAAGGTATCGCCAGGTAGATCGAGAAAATCCCGGAGTCGAGAGCGGATGGCTGGGATTTAAGAAAGTTTTTCTAGCGGCAAGCAGCGAGGCTTAATTTTGTCGCGTGGAATGATTGACCCTGTCGACGAACGATATTGGAAGCAAATGGCACAACGTGTCGACCGAACTGAGAAATGTTCCGTCTTCGTATATCCTCAAGTGGGGAGGGTTTGTTTGTTGTAAAGTAATCGATAAGGAGTGAGTGGCC
The DNA here is from genome assembly GCA_001414355.1 of Hymenoscyphus salicellus. Taxonomy (NCBI): domain Eukaryota; kingdom Fungi; phylum Ascomycota; class Leotiomycetes; order Helotiales; family Helotiaceae; genus Hymenoscyphus; species Hymenoscyphus salicellus. Next base: position 2,974 of record LLCD01000175.1, read on the forward strand.
CCACCACGTTTCGAATAAGACGTCCTTCGACCTCTTCCACGAGCCGTGCCGCTACAGAAGTGCGATTCTTGGGTGACTTTTCCAAATGATGGTGCTTGGCCAGGTAAATGAAGAAGAACTGTCGATGGGACGCTGTCTCTTGGGTGGCACTTTGCACAGTCGGGCGGTTGGCGCAAGTATTCGGGTCGGTGGGTAGAGGAGGAGTAAGAAATCTATCGCTTTTTTGCCTTTTGCCCTGCACAGCAGTTCAAAGACGTCTAAAATGAAAGGATTTGGCGCTGTCGAGGCGCGGCGATGTAAAGTTAAGTAACCTTAACAAAGAGATGGTAGGGGTATCAATGAATCACGACAGGAAATCGAAAACACGAAGAAATGACGAAAGCGAGCAACAGAGTCGCACGAGAAAAGCGGAAGGAGAGAGAAGGTTTTTGTTTTACGCAAATGAAGAAAGAAGGAAAGGAGCAGCTGTCGCTCGCACCGATAGAGATTCCGAGCTGGCAGCAGGATTCCAATCATCTTCCTCAATTCATTCCTGCAGCCACGCCCCTTGCCCTCCCTCGCCCTGGCCCCTGGCCCAAGGGGAGCGATGAAGGCGGTGGGTCAGGAACAAGCCAACATCCACGCCTTTGACGCTTCCTGCGCCTATCAACGTCTGTCGGGTGCCGAGTTCCCAGGCGGGAGGGGGATGGGTTCTTCGCTGGCAGGCAGAATATCGAGAAGACCGAGAAGATCGAGAAGATCACTGGAGATTGGGAGCACCAACGTCCACAGCATGAAGTTGGAACGACGCACATCACCTTGTTGTGCTGAAGGGAGAGGCTGGCAGCATTCAGGGGTAACGCCAACGGTTGGACGACAGCTGCCCTCGGCACAGCGTTTTTAACTCGTCGGTGTGGCGTTGACAAGACACGAATCTGCCATCCCCGCGGCCTGAGTGGTGCATTGTTTTGAAACGTCCCAAAGTGTGCAGATGGCCAAGGAAACAACAACTTGATAGGCCACCGTCTCCTCGGGATTCTCGTCGGATTTTCATAAATCTCTAGCATATCGCCCAGGGTGCCCTTGAAGACCCAAGGAGCAAGCCGAAGAGAGCCAGATCGAGGGGGCTGACGTTTCTGGGCATTGAATACAAACTCCACCGCGGGGGCTGCTCGCGCATTTCATGGACTTGACCGATGTTTGCTTTGGCACTCTGTTCGTCATTTTCTCCCCTCAAAGCAACAGATAGAGGGGCAATGCCATGCTGTTTGTTGCTGATGCGTGATTCGTTTTCGCGAAGATTTAACCGAAAGATCCGAAGGCCAATCATCTATATTTGAATCGTCCCAGCTCGAAACTTGGGGCGGACGAACATCACCGGGCAATCCCGCTGTCAACTGGAATGGACAGAAACAAAGAAGACATTTCTGGCATGTTGCAACAGTCGATGTGGTCGTGATGTGGTATGATTATAGTTATTGTGCTCCGATCTAAATAGTATATATATTTCACCCGAAGAGAAGATGCAGTTTGGTGAAGGAAGGAAGGGACGAAGGAAGGGACGAAGGAAGCAGGGGTTGCGTGGGGGAAACTCAGTACCAAACAAACACTGATAGAGACAGGAATAAGAACATTTCTTGATGTTATTATTTCGAAAGCAGAAGAATGCTCGTGGGGCAGCATCTGTACCACTACATCGAGCCACGCATTTTAGTATGGGAGATGCCGCCGCAGAACCACAAATTCAAAATTTAGATGCTTCTATCTCAGGACGATTTAACCTTAGTAGCTGATAGATCTCTATCGCTACACGCAGAACGAACAACAAAGAAGGCGTTTCTAATTTTCTAGCATGTTACAACAGTCGATATGCTCCTAATGTGGTATGATGATTGTGATCGGGGATTGGGAGGGGCGGCCTTGGGGTGGGCCGAAAATATCCCTAAACACGGAAGAAGATGTGCTCGAAATTTGGTGAAGGAAGCAGGGGATTGTAAAAACATCCAAATTTTCGCTGTCAACTAGAATGGACAGAGGACATTTCTCACAACACTCGATGTAACCATATAGTATGATTATTGTGCTCCCATCTAAATATATATCTTCCCAAAGGAAGCACCAAGAAAATGCCAAACAATCGAAATTTCCGTCCAGGCCGATTGCTTGCGCCGCGAGAAAGTACGAAGTGAGAAAACAAATTAGCGGATTTCCTACAGATCCCGTGACTCTCCCCCCCGTGACTTTCTTCTCTGCTTATATAATACTACAAACTATCCGATTTTGGTCCGCTGCACTCCGATCCACTCCGATCCACTCCGATCCGACAGCTCTCCGGCCAAGGCTAGCAAAGCTACCGCAGAGCCGCAACCTCAAAATTAATGAACCTCTCCGAATCCAGCATTTCCAAAATAGGACATTACCAACTCCCCGCCTCTCACCATGGGTTCCGCTTCCTCCAAACCAGATACCGATCCTAAGGTCCACGTCTGGAATAGGTTCGTTGTCCTCAATTGCTTTCTGGCATTGGGAAGTGTGCTAATCTTTGGGTAGCGATACGCCTGTTTCGTTTTCGTCCCCGTTGGTGGATTCGCTGCAGAATAATCCCGAGGTGGGTTTCCTCTCCCTACATCATTTCTCATTTGGCTCGATGAGCTGGCAAAGATTGGGCTATGATATGCTTTCCAATTGCGCAATCCACGATCCCCGGGAGCTTGCGGATAGAGCTCATGATATCATACCCTCCCATCCCCAAAACAAATCCGCAATCGCCAGCACAGCAGTCTCCCCCAGAAAACACTAACTAACAATCCCCTCACAGACCGACAGTATCCGCTCCAAAACTCTCGAACTCCACATCCAAAACCGCGTCGCCGCCGAACTCAAATCCCTCCAAGAACGCGCTCAAAAGGACTTCCTCGCCCTCCAAGAAAAGATCTCCGCTCCCGAATCCTCTCCCTCAGACTCCAACTCCGCGAAATCGGCCGGTGATGCTCTCCGCACGCTCGGTCGGGAGAGCGTACAAAATGATGTTATTGAGTTAAGAAAGAAATTGGAGCAGAGGAAGAAATTGGCGGTTGAAGATGAGGGTGTTGCAAAGGCGAAGGATGAGGTGGTTAAGTGTTTGAGGGGAAATGATCGCAGGCCGTTGGATTGTTGGAGGGAGGTGGCGACTTTTAAGGAGGAGGTTAGGAGGTTGGAGAGTAGTTGGGTTGAGAAGGTTGTTAGGTGAACGTGAGAGAGGGGAGAGCAAGACATGGGGATGGGAAAGACTTGTAGAATACTTGTGTAATAGAGAAGAAGTCACTGTATCGAAATACGCTTCTTTGGGTGCGGGATGTAAGTACTTGGATGTTTTTTCCCCGGGTGATGGGAAGTTGAAATGCTTTCTTTCAGAGAAATTACCATGGGTTAACATACACTTCATAATAACGAAAATGTGACAGCAACCGCAGCTTTCTGCGAGAGGAAATTGTAGCAACGGGGTCCCAAGTCAACATAACCCCTTCCTCTCAAACCCCCCATCAACCCCAAATCCCAACAAGGCAAACCCTTCTATCCTTCTTTTCCAATCCTCTCACAGACTTTATTCCGTCTACTTTCTCCCTCCATTATTTTGTCCGTTCCACCCACACCACGAATTCACACCACGAACTCATTCTACAACGACAGACATCGTTTATATTTCCGAACTGGTCGTATCTAACTCGCAATGCCAGTTTTGGATACTAGGGAGTAGTTATAGTGGTGGTATGAAGAGAACTGATTCGGGCTATTTTTCTTGTTAAGCTGATGAACTAAAGTCGGGGAGATCTTAAAAGTATGGAGTATAGACACTTTTCTATATAACAATTATTTGATTTGGTTATTTAGTTATTTAGTTTGGATAGATATCATTGATTAGACAGAGTAAACCATAGCGGATTTCGAGTATGTCTAGATAGGAAATAGTCAATTCAATGTAGTAATTAGCATGCCAGAGTACACCTAAGTGGAGAAGCGAGAAAATCAAACCCACCAACCACATACGATAAGCAACCAACAAAACATTATATATCCAGCAAATAAGATGGGTACGGTTCAAATAGATTTCGTGTTGGAACTATGTTGGATCTATGTTGGACCATTGATATCATCTCACACCAACAAGTGCTGAGGTTGGTATTTAGCATCAGCACTTGGAACTCTTCATCCACCATAACATTCGGACACACAATCGATCCTCAACTTACTCTGTACTTCAAACTTTCTTAGTAACAATTTAGCGGTCATCATGGCTACTTCAAAATTTATCAACTAGTGTCCCGAGTTTCCGTCCGACGTCAAGGTTGCCGATATCCCCACCATCTCGCTTGCACACCTCCAAGGAAAAACAGTGCTGAGTCTAGGGAACTGTATAAAGCATGCAAAGAGCACGGGTCTTTTCTTCTTGACTTGCAAACCTCCGAGGATGGTAAAACTTTATTAAAAGATGCTGAGAGAATGTTTGATATTACCGATGAAACACTGAACCTCCCACGAGAAGAGCTAGAAAAATGTCCATCCAATCCCCCCAAGGATTTACATAGGTATGTTTGAAACCCCCCACACATCCAAGTGCGACCATTTCGAACTGATGTCTTTTGCCTCAGGTGCAAACGTGCGGGGAATATCAAAACCGACGATCGAAAATTTGATGCTATGGAAATATACAACCTCGGCCGCGACGAAATCCTCGGTCTCGGTTCTCCACGCAAGAACCCAGAGACTATTGAAAACAACCGAGGATTTTGCAAAGACTTCTTTAGACATGCCCACGCATGGGTCTCTGTGATTCTCTCAAGTCTCGACAAGCAACTCGCCCTGCCTCAGAGTTCTGAGAACACTTGAAGGACTCAGTCCGTTAGATAAATTATCCGCTACCTCCCTTCGTATGCTCCTAAGTCGTCCACAATCCACCGAAAACAGCACTCGCATCACACTCGGCGGCCACACTGATATTGGAACTACAACAATGCTCTTCCACATCGCCGGCGATCTTCAAATCCTACCAGCGGGAAAGGAGAATATAGACGAGAACTGGGAGTATATTCGTCCCGTACCGGGTTGTGCACTTATCAATCTTGGGGATACGATGGTTGAATGGTCGGGTGGGGTGTTAAGGAGTTCACTTCATCGTGCTGTTGCTGCGCCGGGGAGACAAAGGGAGGTGACGAGGTTGAGTTTGGCGTATTTGGTGAGACCGGAACATGGGGGGAGTATGAGGAGGCTAGAAAGCGGTGCTATCCCGAAGCTTGGGGATGGAGAGGAGGAGGAGATGAGGCCTGTTGATGAGTGGGCTGCTTGGAGGGCGAGACAGATTATGAGTGGCGAGTTAAAAGCGAGGAGCAGAGGGGGGGTTGGAGTGTGATGCAGCCAAAATTTCCGTTTCGATTGGACTTAGTTCCCCAATTCTTTTTCTTTTGTCTGAGAATGTTTGTGTTCGGTTTATTGACAAGTAGAGCCAACTTCACATTTAGAAACAGTTGCACAACATGAGTATACGCAACTCCAAGCCCCTAAATAAGTAGAATTCAACAAAACTCAATACCAACCTCCTCCTTTCTCCCCCATATCATGCCCCCAATCACATATATTAAAAAGCGTCTCAAAAGCCACAACGTGTACCATTCGCCTACATATATGCATATCAGAGATACCGTCTATTTATCCACCCAATTACTTACCTAACCAACCACCTCCTCTTCTTTACTTACGCCCCATTCTGCTCTTGGTATGTTACCTACCGATAGCTCTAGTAAAAGAAGATCTTATACGTACTTTAAAGATTAATTAACATTTCTAGAACAAGGTTCCCATAGAGGGTGAACCGAAGTTGAGGTAGTACAGCTGCAGTTGATCTCGTACGTAGCGTTCCACACCCAATTCTTCGTTGATTTACAACCATTGTCTATTCCCGAATTGAGAAATGGAAGTTCCTCCATCCTCAGCATCAATACTGGCTCTCTCGATAACACCAAGCATTTGGGCTGCAGCGACCTCAGGACTGCAGGATCTCGGAGTCAGTATACTTCGTTGGGAAAGTATTAAGGAATAGAATCTTCGAGAAGGAGAAGTGTCTTAACTCAAGGATTTACTCAAAGAAGACATTCTACTCAGAGAAGCCGATTACTCACGTAGTTGGTCCCTTGATACGAGGATTGTATCTAGCAAATTTCGCTCCATCTCCAGTCATGATCTGTGCTTGCTCCTCCGTAATTATAGCGCCATTATATTTTTGAAAATTCAGTTTCTACTCAGCATGGAGAAGCCTCACATTCTTTGAAAAGGCCCGTGTCGACAAATCCCGGTGAAACGGACATCAAAAGAACACCCTCGTTGGCATATTGAGCACTAAACTTAGCTACAGCAACATCAAGCGCCCCTTTACTGATTGCGAATGGGGCTCGAAGCGCAAGATCATACTTTGCAGAGATCAGGTAATCACCCTGTCCAGAAGAAACGGCCATTATTTTTTTTGTCTTGCCCTTGAGTATCAATGGCATGGTTAAGTTGAAGATGTGGATTTGAGCGGTCACATTTCCCTTGGCGTGGTAAGCAATATCCTCTTCTAATTTCTCGGGTTCTTTGCCACTGTTTGGCGATTATGTTAGATTGAAATTCTTGTTCTTCTTGATTAGGAGAAACTTACGGAACGCCCAAGGGTTGGAAAAATGACCATTAGGGAAGACTGCAGCGTTTTCAATGACATAGTCGAGCCCACCTCCAGTGATCTTGCTGGTCTCGGCCACTGCACTATTGAGAGAAGAATAATCGAGCAAGTCGCCTTGAACAATATGGATATTCTTGCGTCTAGGGAGCTCCTCAGCAATTCTTTTCTCTGTAGCGAGCTTGTCGCGAACGAGGCCCACGACTGTGTTCTCCGGGTTGCTTGACACTTGTTGGAGAATTACAAACTATTGGTGGTTGTTAGCAAGTTTCCTAGGGGCAATTAGAAGCTTGGTTACTTGCCCCGATTCCACGACAAACACCAGTGACGAAGTATTTGGACATTTTGAACTCGAAAGAAGAGAATGGTTGCTGGTTTGGTCCGATTTGCAATTGCTTGGAAGTGCTGTTGATGCTTTTCTTTCAGTAAGAGAGAAACCTCGACATTATATAGCATTTCATCGACAAGAAGGCTTCGTAATCCTTCTCGTCCCCGAAGTTGGCTCCCCGCTGATAGTTGACATTTCTCTGGTTTTTGACTCCTGGTGCAGTAAAAACTCGAAAGCCTCATACAAATTCTGGCGCCAAAGTTGGCTTTTCGCTGATACTTGACATTTCTCTTATTTCTGAATACTGGTGCAGTAAGAAAACTCGCTTAACTTAGTGCTCCAGGGAGTTTATGCCAGGCTTGTGAGCCTGAGGTGAAATTGAGCTAGTGGATATATTGCGTTTCTCCCTAGACCTTACTGGATTGACTTTTGAGTTCTATTTGCTATTTGCACAGCTTCGCGCCATAAATAACTTCGTCAATGGGCACACACTCACTCAATCTAGTACGGAGGCACAGCGTTGCATAATTTCCAAGGGGTCGACGTTGCGGCACAGCCCCCCACTTTCGCAGAAAGTTGCCATCTTTCCCTTCTCCTTACCGGTTTGCAGCTACGAAGCCGCGTGCTTTATAATATATTTGCTTGAAATCAGCACGCCGCCACAGTATGATTATTTTCCCCTTGAAGGAAAAGAACATTCCACCCCAAGTACACTGAGCTCTTTCAGAACCTTTAACCCATTTAATTCACCATGAAATCGTCTGCCAAAGGTTGCGGGACATGCAAAGGTGTGTTAATTAGAATAGATCCTGGTCCCTTCAAGTCTAATCGCCTTGCCTTCAGAACGTCGCATTCTATGTGACCGAAAATCTCCGGAATGTCTGCAGTGCATTCGTTCGAAAAGAAGATGCACAGGATACGAACTACGCCTATCCTGGCCTGCAAAGAATAACCGTAAACGTGCAATGTTGGGGAAAGCATCTCCACTCAAGTCAAATCCACCTGGGCTTTCCACTTCCGGCCTTCGAACCGTCAATGTGACAAATTGGGATATTGAGATATACAACTTTTTAACAAACCCGGGATTCATTCAATGCCCACTTCTTCCTATTCCTCCCTCCTTAACTCCTCTCAAAGCCGGAACCAATTACGACCTACTCCAATACTGCAAGTAACACCCGACTTTCCGTTGCATAATGCTAACTGCTGTAGTTGACTTGATAGCTTCCAACTCCCTAGTGGCTTGTCGACGAGAGGAAGGACCTAAGCTGCAAAAGATCCTCATACGAATAGCTCTATCACAAGGTTCGCCATATTCAAATGCAGTTCAAAAGTCATTATTTGCCTTTTCTGCCATCCACCGTTATGGTCTGCACGCATATGCAGCCCGACTAAAACAATCTGCACTCTCAACACTGACAGCCCTAACAAAGGGTGGAGTGGAGACTCATGAAGTGATATTTCACGTTGCTACATTGATGCTGCTTTGCTGCTTCGAGGTAGGACTTCCATCCACAATTCTCTGTTGACAAGGACTAAGTTAAAGTGCATAGATCCAACAGACATCGGGAACTTCTAGTCAATGGCTGTGTTATATATCTAGTATCAAAAGTCTACTTGAAGCCACCCAAGTCAAATCAGTCGAGCGCAATAGTGATATGGAAACGTTATTGTACTGGGTATACTATCACGATTCTTTGGCTCAGTTCAGTATTGATACCTGGAAACGTCCTCACTTAGCCAAAGAGCACAAGCTTCGCGAAGTGGAGAAGAAATTGAAAATCAAGAAACCTCTCAACAAGCTAATAGATGTTCGTGAGCAATTCTTTTCTCGAAGATCCTTGCTAATAATCGACATCCAGATTTCTGCCTCGCCATGCCAATGCCCTACAATGCTCAGCATGCTATCGGAAATCTCCGACTTAATTCAAAAACCTCAGAACGAGCGATCGCCTGATGTCCTCCTCTTTATCGAATGGAAAATCTTAAGGCTCGTGCCCAAAACAAGTGATGGGCATCCCGGGGAAGAAACAGAAGACACAAAAACCCAGCAAGTATTTACCCTCGCCTTACTTGTCTACCTAGAACGAGCATCCGGAGGCATTCCCGAAACATCAAAGAAACTACTTATGAGACTCGAAAAGGCTTTTGCTCTCTTTTCAAAGCTAGAAACTTTGCTCAGACTGTTCCCCCTGCTGATTTTGGGCTGTGAGGCACGCAGTGACGAGGAGAGGATGGTGGTGTTGGATTTGATCTCCAGGACGAAAGATAGTACACAGGCACGTAATTTAGAGAATATTGAGGAGATAATACAATCTCTTTGGACTCAGGATGATCTTGCAGAATCGGCGCTTGGATATTTAGAGAAGATGGAGGCTGTTCTTGGCTCACGGGATGTTTTACTCTCGTTTGCTTAGGGGTTTAGAATAAATAAAACTGATTTGTCCAAAAATGTCGCGACATCGCCCGAGATAAATCTAAATAAATGATGCGCCAAGCTTTAGCTACGTGCTAGGAGAGCTTTTTTTTTTTGGGAGGGGCGGGGGGAGCAAATTTCAACCTTACTTTTAACATCTGCCAAACCCTTTTATAATTATTCTCTTAGGTAAAATGTCTTCTTTGTAGTGCAGTAAACTCGGTATTTTATTTCTTATTATCTGTATTCAAATCCCACAAGAAAAAGAAGAAGCTCAACAAACAACGGGCAAATATTCCAAAAGTATGCCGGAGGGAACCAAATAGCTCTAAGCGAGTCAAAAAAGTTTTCTTCTCCAATAAATTCCCATCAAAATACAACGGCCATTCACTTTTATTGCCCTCATAAATTATATGTACCTGAAGATGACAAACCCTCCTCCAAGTTTCCTTATCAGCTCTTTCCAAGAGTAATACATACATATACTCGATAGGGTAAGCATCCTCTTCAAGCTCTCTGTATAGTATGAGATAGGCGATAGATTTCGTCTACTCCTCAGACACATTTCTTAATATACTGGGCCACTTCAGCATAATTCAAAAACTGATCTTCGTGAAACTGAACGTTCTTGGGAAATACTAGCCCCTCGATGTGAAGATAAAATGGTGTGTTTTGGTGCCATAAAAACGACTGACACCATGATCCAGAGAAACGATATGGCCACACGTGTCTTCGAGTCCAAAAACCCTTCCTTGCCATCTCATAGGGGGCGAAAAATCAAGAACTTTATACATCAATGCCACATTTCCTTCCCATCCTGCCCACGACCAGGAGGGAAAAGACGGCCGGCGAATATGCTTAAATGATAATGACCATCCAAGTCCGTAAATGAAAAATGAATTTAAACGATCAGAAATTGCCTCTTTCTGAAGAAGAGAGATCACCTGAAGATGTGTAATCGGAAGATCTAATCTTTCAAATATCCCAAGAGCTCCAGAAATAGCGTTGAGAGAATCGGCCTCATAAGTTATTTCTCGACAGGTAAAAGTGGCGATGAGAGTGTATATCAAGTCCAAATTTACATACTCTTGCTCTTGAGGAACTTCTTTCTCCATTTCTGCAAGAGAAATTCTATCTGATTTTTGAAGTACACTCGCCGGTGTGATAGTATTGCCTCTTGAAAGATCCAAGCCCCGGTAAACCATTTTGAACCTCTAATCAACTTGCTAGGATTGGGTGCTGACTCAAAGAGGGTGACGTCCCCTCTCTGGATCTTCTTCTGCGCAATACGAGGAACTAGACCTACCACTGGGAGCCCATCCTGATCTGAAGCTGCAATGATGACTAGTTTAGCCTTCCGGTAAATTTGATCCATTTGGGCAACTTGACACTTCCCATCCTTTGGATCGTTCTGATTGATGCAGTACCTATCGACCCATAAATATCTTAAGCCCAGAGCTTTCGTCACCTCATCTTTAATGACCCCTGGGCTCGTCTAGGCAAGTCGCTTTGATTTCCATGGCCCGTTTGTACGCCTTCTCGATCAAGAGATATTGATCCTGTGGCCAGTTTCCAGACATAGCTCAAGGCTGCCCATTTATATCCTACTTCTGCCGTGACTATGGAATTGGTCTCACAATCAATGAGTCTCATGTTTTGGATATGTGATTCTTCAATGTTGTTGCACACATCACCTTGTTCTGTGGAGCACATGTCGATCCAAATTTGAACATTGTTTCCACTAAAGAATCGAGAGATGAATTGAGGTTGCAAGAACTCTGAGAATCCCGGATTCCTGCTGGCAACTAGTGGATGAGTTTCCCGTAGAGCATTTCCAAGTTTGGTTGGCATAAATCTAGAGTCCAATTTAGGTTGACCCTGGTAAGGGAAACGAAGGATATCTTGGAAGTAAGGAATCCAGTGATGTAGACAATAGACTTCCCGGGGCCGATAAGCAGTAAAGTCCCAACAGTCGAGACATGAGCAAGTGTAAAGCTTCAGTTCAACTTCTGGCTCTGTGCCCAGACTCGCAGCAATAGTGTCGAGTTCCATACGAAGATAACACCCAGACTCCACTGGTTCTCGATTGTATCGAGTCCCAAGGAAACAACGTACTCTGCAAAATCACCATTTCTTTGTGTAGTCGTAATTTGACGCCCTTCCTCATCGTGTTTCTTCATTGGATCTTCCCCTTCCTGGGGCTCATTTGTATCCAAACAGATATCTTCTGCTGTTTTTGCAATATATTCCTCATCTCCTTGTAGAGGCAGTCGCGCAGTCTCAGAAGGAAATACCAACTCGATTGCCGCTTCAAAATCAATTTTCTTGCACTCATCGCAGATAATATAGTCCTCTTCATCGGTATGTAAGAGAGGAGCTTTCACAGAAATCGTCGCCCCCTGAGTTCTCAGGAAGAGGTAGGTGAAAAGGCCGGTTAAACAGTGCCTGATATCGACGCTCTGCTGTCTGTGAAGCAGCCGCTATTGGGCTAGCAATAGCGGAATGGATCAAATGTTGGGAGTAAGCAGTAACCAGCAATGCTTGAATGCAACCCAAGTATTCATACTAAGCAAGTGTAAGGCAGTTCTCTTTCCGTACAGTGTTCAGATTATTTTGAGGGAAAAACCCCCCGGTGAAGAAAAAGGAATATTAAAGGGATTGAGTCTGCAGAATAAACACTAGCCAAAGTTGAACTCAACTACAGTTTGGTGTTGTAACATGTAGCGCTGCACGACACCACGGACGCAGAATCCAACAAATCAGATTCATTGAGCATATCCTGTCAAAAACGCCACTGCCCTCCACTGGTTTCTCGGGAATTGAGAAGTAATTGTGATAGGGTGACCTCAGTTAAACAAAAACCGCCAGCGGCTGAGTGATTAACATCTCAGGTTTCTATTCGTATTTTCCTTACGTACCTCTGCATCACTTTTCAGCTCCATGTATTTCAGCTCACTAATTCTCATAACCTGGCTGACAAGTTTAAAAGGGGCATGGGCTCGAATCATATCAGTAGGGTCAACAGTGGACGACAATCAGACGGAGACATAGAACAAAGGACTGGCCAGCGAAGGGAAACTGTCTAGCTGGATCATTTGAAGAAAGGATATGATTTTACGAAAGGTATTCTTTGAATTCACACTGTCCATCTTCGCCTCTAACTGATTTGTGGTAGTTGAACTTAGCGAGGAGTTTAGGAGTCCGGTAAGGTAAAGTAAAGTCTTTACTTTTAAGAGCTCTTGCTAGAATCTAGTGGTGCTTGATTGGGTAAGTATATTTAGGGCTGTGATAAGAGTTTTCAGTAGCGGGATTACGATATTAAATTGTAACAAGCCTCTCCCTTCTGACACAGTTCTTATCGTCGACTTTCTCAAAACAAATCCCTCGGCTCTTACTGTTACTTCTTCTTGTGTGAATCATTATAAGAGACAATGCTTGTGTGTAGAATGAAACACTCTTCCCCCAACCTTTCACACTCCTTGGTTTAGTGTTCCGGATTTTTATATTCTGTCCGCTGCATCACAAAGCCAGAGCCCTGTCGTCTTGGTTCTGCTGGAATATTTCTTGTAGCGTCATGTCGAGTAGAGATCAAGAAAGTCGCGAAAAAGAGGCCATTTTTATCCGTTCCCGTTGGTGGACAATTCCTCTTAGTCCTTGGCGTAAGCTTCTACGAAAGAAATTTACAAAAGTAGTTAGATGATGCCGGATGAATTGCCGGATAATTTTAATCCTTGGTACATGTACTTGTGCGAACGTCCACGAGAAATACGCGTTTTATATTTAATGTAACTTTTATCCCGGTTAACTGCATCTACAGTATTCAAGTTGGCAACTGGTTCCTTTGTGAAATCTCCATGTGTGTAGCTTGACATTGTCACTCTCATATTTCATTCGCTTCTCACCATGAAGAGACCTTCACAATGCTTCTTCTTCCTCGCTCTTCTGGGCGTTCTCGTGGGCGCCACGACGATAGCATCAAATGATACAGGAGGCCTTGATTTTGTTTATCCATATCCCGTAGAATTCTTCCACTTCACATCTCAACAAATCTCCTTATCAATGGCATACATGGACATCTCGCCTCCTAACGCAACTCAAGCCCAAGAAACCATAGTCCTCCTCCACGGAAAAAATTTCTGTGGCGCAACCTGGAATCAAACAATAGAAATTCTTCTAAATTCCGGCTACCGCGTTATTGCGCCGGATCAAATTGGTTTCTGCAAGTCCTCAAAACCTACGGCCTACCAGTTCTCCCTCTATCAACTGGCCTTAAATACAAACCTTCTCCTCAAGTCCCTCAATATCGCCAATGCTACCATTATGGGCCACTCAATGGGAGGAATGTTATCAGCGCGATACGCTCTCATGTTCCCCTCCCAAACAACCCGCCTTATAATGGTCGACCCCCTTGGTCTCGAGAACTGGTTCGCCCTAGGAGTTCCCTACCAAGCAATCGACATCACCTATCAAACTGAACTGGCCACAACATTCACAAGCATAAAGTCCTACCAACAAGCAACCTACTACTCCGGAACCTGGGACCCCTCATATGATATTTGGGTCAATATGTTACTCAGCGTATACCAAGGTCCTCAAGGCACCCAGTTCGCCTATGATATGGCTCTCACCACGGATATGGTTTTCACGCAGCCGGTTATTGATGAGTTGCCGAGTTTGAAGATGGAGAGCTTGCTTGTTATTGGGGATAAAGATAATACGGCTATTGGGAAGGCGTGGGCGCCGGCGGATGTGAAACCGCTTTTGGGTCATTATGAGGTTTTGGGGAAACAGGTTTCTGCGAGGATACCGAATTGTACTTTGATTGAGTTTGCGGAGCTGGGACATGCGCCTCAGATTCAGGATCCGGATAGGTTCCATGAGGCGTTGTTGGGATGGCTGACAAAGTGACGAAATGGAGAAGACCAAAGGGAGGGTTATTTAAGAAAGACTCACTAAAAATAAATGACATAAATAAACGGAGTAAGAACCACAGCACTCCAATTGGATATTTGAACTTCGTAAATTGCCCATAAGCCGGCTAGAAATACAAGAAAACGCCACCCCTCCCAAGTTTATTGTATCGTCAACCTCAAACTCCCAATCCTCGCAAAAATTCGCACGCAAGAACCCCCAGAAATGCAATCAAAGACTCTGTTCATACCTTTTCAAACTCCTTAATCAAAAGCTGGTCTTTACTCTTAACACCCCCCTCACCCACTTTCTTCCTCTTCTCAACTTCCCCCGTCCCCTCAGCGGCCCTCGCAATACCAGTACTACTACTAGCAGAATCCAAATACAAATCCTCAACCTTCGTCCCCCCAAATTTCCTCGCGGGAATCTTGCACTCAAACAACAAATCCATCTCCTCACACGTCCTCCCCCTCGGCTCCGGCAACCTAAAAAAGATCCAAAGCACACACAACCCACAACTCCCCGCCCAGAAATACGCACTTTTCGCACCCCAATCCCACCCCGTAGGACGTGGGGTGAGTTGGTAGTTAGTGAGGAAATTGGAGATAATACTCCCTACTATATAGGTCATCCTCGCTACCACAATAGTTTTGGATTTGAGACGGGTAGAGGAGATCTCAGCGATGATTGCGTAACATACTGGTCCGACGGTGAGATCGTAGATGAATGTGTAGACTAGAAGACTTGAACCGATTGCCCAGCGAGAGGGCAGGTTCGATTCAGGGAGGAGAGCGATAAACCCCACCACAAGTAACAGGAAAAACAAAACCGCACAACCACCTAGATAAATCGTCCTCCTCCCTAAACAACTTATTAAAAACCACGATCCAAGGGTCCCGATGATACCAATGCCATACTGCCCCATAGTAAAGTTAAAAGCCATTGGAGTGGGGAGGCCAGCTTGTTGGTAGAAGTAGGTTGAGTAGCCCATGAATGTTGAGCCGCAGGTTGCTTGGATGAGCCATACTGCTGCGGCGATCTCGGTGCGGCGGAGGTTGGTGCCGCGGAAGCAGTCGAGGTAAGAGGTTCCGACTGAGATGCGCTGTTCGTGGGAGTTTGTCGTTATCATCATGGAGATGTAGGTGTCGGGGTTGAAGGAGGGGTTTGTGCGGGTAGTGAGGCGGAGGATTACTGCGCGGGCTTCTGGGATGCGGTTTTTGCGGATGAGCCACCACTGGAGGAGAGGAACGTTAGTGTTTATTTGTTTGTTTGTTTGAGAGAGAGTCCGGTTTTGGGGAGGAAAGTGAGGGATGGATGGGGGGTGACAAGAAGTGAAGAAGCGAAAGAACTTACAGGTGATTCAGGACCCCAGATGATGAAGACCCAAAGAGGAAGTGTAAATGCCCACTGAAGAGCAAATGGAATCCTGTCACAAAAGTCAGTGGAAGTAAATCTCAACTTGTTATGGGGCAAAATCATACCGATATGCCCACTGATCTGAGCGATCCAGCATCGCACGAAGTACACTCGAAGCAATCAACTGTCCAATAACCCAACAAGCATTCCCCCAAGTACAAAGTATCGGACGTAATTTCAAAGAAACTACATCCGAGCTATACGCCGTAGCTAAACACTGAAAGATCCCCCTAAAACCCGTAAGTCTCTCTCCAAATCAATCTCTTAAGAACCAAAAAAAGCTTACCAAGGAACCCCACAAAGCACCTCCCCCAACAACAAAATCTTCACATTCGGCGCAAAGAACAAGGCAAAGATAGTACCTTTCATAATAATCTGCGCGCCCAGCATCGTCATCCTATACCCATATCTCTCGACAAAATAACCGCCAAAGAAGAGGCCGACGATTTGTCCACAGAGAGCACCGTTTGAGAGTGCGGATTTCCAGTTCGCGGGGATGGTGTAGGTTCCGTCGGCTGAGGGGACGCCGTATTTTTGGTTGAATTGGGGCATGGCGTAGAGGGATTGCATTAGGACGATGTCGAAGCCTTCCATTATTAGGGAGAAGGAGACGTTTAGGCCCCATAGGATTCCTGGCCTGTAAGGGGGGAGTTAGTATGTTTTGAGATTGAGTGGGGAGAGAGTTTGGGATGTGTGAATCTCGGAATTGGTGAGATAAGAGAGCCAATCCTCAACTTCAAGACAGTTGAGGGAAAATTGATATGCGAACTTACCAGTATAACTTTATGGTATCCCGAAGACTCATTTCTCGTTCTTTGGCTGTAGCATCTCGGGATTCTGCTGCCAAACTCTCGCTGTCGACGGTGGATGATGGACTTTTGGAGACATTGTTGGTTGCCTTGACGAGATCTTGGGTGACTGCCATCGTCCAGATGGCAAAGTAATACCTCGTTACTCAGGGATAAAATGACGAGCAGATGAAAATAAAGTTGAGAATTGAGGGATTTGTTGAAGAATGAGTGGCAATTGAGGAAGTGCTGATTCTGTCAGGACATGATGAAAGAAGAAGATAGCTCTATATAAAAAGCAGATTTCAGCAGTAAAGATACCCCGGAGAGATGAATAAGGTACGAGCTGCAGTCTTGAAAATTTTGATACGACAGCTCCAGTTGCTGTCTTCAGGGGTAAGAGCTTCGCGATGGTCTATGCTGATGACTCTGGGTGCCAACCAAATGACCCTTTGGGACTCCAAACAATAGAGAGTATCTATTTACAGAATGTTTGCAGTGTTCAATTGTTTGCCTTGTGGGTAGCTGGACTGTCTTGTGGAGAAGAAACATTCTGGGGGAAAAACTTGGAACGGTGAGGGGTGGTTGATGCGTTCACTACCAAAGCCAATTCCGGGAGACTACTGTATTCGGCAGGGAAGAGCTTGACGAGACGGCTCGGGTGACCGGGCAATTGCCACTGTATGTATAGTAACATTTTGAAAATATTGTTGTCGGATAACTAAACGTGAAATATACGAGGGATGATTGGAGGATAACGATGAAATGATTATAGAGCGGAGTAGGTGGTAGCAGCAACACTTGCTTGGGTTGTTGGGTAGGCACCGGCCAGAATCCCATAAGCAGTCTTGAATTGGTAGACGTGTAAATAGAAACAACGCAAAGAGCAAGCTGGTGTGCATAAGGCAGGAATGAGGATGAAAAGTTTAGAGGAGAAAGTCCCAATCAATCTGAGGTTGATAGGAATTGTGCTCCAATCAGTTGTGAAGATTGTGTTTATGAAACACGGCGCTCCCGAATCCCAACTGGCGGAAGATTTCGAGCTGAAGTCTCGATATCAAAAACCAGTTTGTTTTGGCTCGAGCTTTTGGTCTGGATGATGAGATGATGGTGTTTCTAAAAGCGATATGGAGAGAGTGGATTGCACCACGTGATGATTGTTTTCCAGCTGATGTTTCTGGTCTATTTTTATTGCCGGAATTGTTCCCGCTCGTTTCAGAGACTTTTGAAGGCATCCCCATTGCCACCTGGGAGTTCTCCCGAGGATTATCACGAACCCAAAATCATCATGGAACAAACCAAGCTTTTCTCTCCTCATGCTCTGCTCCTCTTTACCTCCACTCGCCTTGGATGTTCATGCATCAATTTCCTTCTTCTAGTCGAGATGTCCTCGTCTCTTGATCGACTTCTTCGTGATGATGGCCGACTAGTGCCTGCCGCATCATGGCGGAGCTCCTGCTGCCTTTTGCCGTTGACAGGTTCGTCGCATTGCATTTCCATTTACCCCTCCAAAAACCTCATCCAGCCCATAGCGGGGTAAAAAGGGAAAGCCCACCCACAGAAAACGCAGTTAGTACTGTAACATCATCGACGATGGAACGTCGATGCTCAACTTGAGGCTGCTTGCATACATCGTGAGTTCATCGGCTTTGGGGACTTGGTCACCATCCCATCTCGATTCATGCCCTGCATATTTCCTGGCCATCCAATCCGTCAACTTTCCGCCGTCTTGTCTTGTTCTGTTGGGAAGCAACCCGAGCTTCCACGATAACAAAACTGTGTAGTTCTCTTGGTTTCTCCCCTCAGATTCGCCCCTCATCTGCCTTGCTATTTCCCCGACCATTTCAACGTCCCCCATAAAACTCGAGCTCCCCCTCTCTCCTTTTATATAGCAGCCTTTTTGCTGCAGCTCCCATTTTCTCTTCCTCTCCCTCACAAACACAGCAACAATGTCGGTCCAAGAACGACCATGGTGGAAAGATGGCACAGTCTACCAAATCTACCCCGCCAGCTTCAAAGATTCCAACAATGATGGCCTCGGTGACGTGCCCGGCATTATTTCCAAAATCGATTACCTGAAAGACCTCGGAATCGACATCATCTGGGTCTCGCCCATGTATGATTCGCCGCAGCACGATATGGGCTACGACATCTCGAATTACGAAGCCGTCTACCCTCCTTATGGCACCGTCGCGGATATGGAAAACTTGGTCGAAGCTTGCCATTCTCGTGGGCTAAAACTCATCCTAGACCTGGTTGTCAACCACACCAGCGATGACCACGCATGGTTCAAGGAGTCCCGAAGCTCAAAGGATAACCCAAGGAGAGATTGGTACATATGGAGGCCAGCGAAATACGCCGCAGATGGAACACGAATGCCTCCCAACAATTGGCGGAGTTTCTTTAGCGGGAGTGCATGGGAATGGGACGAAAACACCGAGGAATACTATCTCCATCTCTTCGCGATCCAACAACCAGACCTCAATTGGGAGAATCCGGAAACGAGACGGGCTATATATGATTCTGCCATGGAGTTCTGGTTGAAGAGGGGTGTGGATGGATTCCGAGTCGATACCGTCAATATGTATTCCAAAGGCAAAGAGCTCCCTGATGCGCCGATTATTGACGAGGGGGTTTATGAACAGCCTGCTCATACTCGTTTTTGCAATGGAGCGCGTATGCATGAGTTTCTCCGCGAAATGAATACCGAGGTTTTGTCCAAATATGATACCATGACTGTTGGAGAGTTGCCTTACACACCCGATCCGGCACATGTTCTAAGGTATGTCGGGTCTGGAGATAAGCAATTGGATATGGTTTTTCAATTTGATATCGTCGATTTGGGGATGGGTGAGAAACGCAAGTACCAGTTTACACCCTGGAAACTCTCCACGATGAAGGAAGTAGTCTGTAAATGGCAACAAGTATGTTCATCTTTCTCTCCTGCCTGTAAGACACGTTCAGAAGTAACCAGACTAACTCATACCCAGTTCATAACAAACACAGACGGCTGGACAACCGCATTCTGCGAAAACCACGACCAAGGCCGCTCCATCTCCCGCTTCACCTCCGATACCCCCCAATGGCGTGAACGCTCCTCCAAAATGCTAGCCATTATGATGACAGCCATGACAGGCACCCTCTTCGTCTACCAAGGGCAGGAAATCGGCATGATCAACGCGCCAATAAGCTGGGGAATTGAGGAATACAAAGATATTGAGAGTATAAATTATTATAAGGAGGTTGCTGAACGAACGAATAATGATCCGGAGGCTATGAAGGAGGTTATGAGGAGTTTGCAGATTTTGGGAAGGGATCACTCCAGGTTACCTATGCAGTGGGATTCCAGTCCTTTTGGAGGCTTCACTGGCAATAAGGATGGTGCATGGATGAGGAGTCATGATTTGTATGGGGAAATCAATGTTGAGAGACAGGTTAGGGATCCGAATTCGGTATTGAGTTTCTGGAAAAAGATGCTGAAGACGAGGAAGGAGTACAAAGATCTTTTTATTCATGGCGCATATGAAGAGTTCCAGATGGAAAACCAGGAGACGTTTGTTTTTGGAAAGAAGTTTGGAGGGAGCAGAGCTATTGTGGCGTTGAATTTCACCGACAAGGAACAAGTATTCCTCCGACCGGAGGGTAGTGACGAGATGAAACTCTTGGTTAGTAACGTTGATGGCGTCAGTGGTGAGGGGGAGAAGTTGGCTCCTTATGAGGGGAGGATATACCTTGTCGGTGCTATATGAAAAACTCGTGTTTTTGCTTTCCTTGTATTATTTTTTTTGCGGTTGAGCGAAGGGGCATACATGAGCAGCGATAGAGTATACAAAGAAGGACTAGTAGTAATTTATGTAAACTTATCTTTTACCTTGTTCTGGTTTGCTCAATTACTTTTTGACAGACCTTTTCGTGTTTTACTGGTTCCAATGTATTGTATTGATGACCATTTTTCGCTATTTCTTGATCTCATATTTCGGATTATCCTCTTCGCTTGTCTAGGGGCTTTGATTGTCTTATTGTTTGTTGGAAAAGGTTATTTGTGGGCGTCTTGGGCAAGGAAATCCGTTGTACTAAGTTTAAACGAGGTTTAGAACCATCACACGTTTTTCCTTTTGTTTAGTTCGCTCCTTTTTTGGACCATTGATTTGGCTCGACTGGATGTTCTTTAATATACTACTCGTTGACTTAAGTGTACATGTACAGCGTCATCGAGGTTAGAGAGTTACTTGATCCTAAGTGAAACTTTTATATTGAGAAAATCAAAATGGTCTTTCGTTTCAATATTACTTGTTAGTTATCGTCTGTTTTCCTTTTTCAAGTTATCGGGGTTGGTTTTTGTTGCGGCGAGACTCAACATTTTGGGTTGATTGTTTTTGAGTCTTCATTAGTTCCACCCTCCTCTGATATTCGGACAGCTTATTCCACGAGGTTGGCAAAGTTGGCTATCCTCACGCTCTGGTTCTCTAACTATTTTCCATCGAGTAAGCTGATGGTAAGCCGTGAGTGAGCTACGAGTAAGCTAATGGTAACCTAGCAGTAAGCCACCGAGTAAGCTAGTATTAAGCTACTATGTAAGCCACCAAGCAAGCCAGCAGTAAACCAGGAAGTACCAGCCACTCACGTGCTGCCTACCCCTCTATTCCCTCTTTGGGATGGAGGTGCATATTCGTGTCACACATCGTTTTTAGTCTGTGATAGACTCAAAAGTCGAAGTGTTATGTGGAAATCTTTTAAAGAGGATGGGGAGCTTTAGGAATGTTAAGTAAGGAGGGGTGTTTCATATGAGGCTTTACTAGCTGTAAATAGAGACAGGCTATTAGTAGGTTACCTACAAATAAACCTGTGTTCTTTAAAGGCAGCCTGCGAAATTTTTACACTCACTTAGAAGAAAATATAAAAGGATTTCTGGAAGTTGAGAAGTTGGGAGGTTGTCATGTTTGGAATTGCGATGGGTTACCTGGGAATATGAGAACGAAAATTTTGGCCCTATTTCTGGGTTATCTGGGAATAGATAGGAACTTGGGAAGGGGGTTTAGATGTAATGTGTCTGGGCTACCTGGGAGGTTGATGTTCCTAGGTAATTTAGGAAGAGATGTCTAAACGATTACTTGTCGTTTTTGTGCTACCTGAGAATGATGCTGGAAACCGGCGAATGTGCTGTTCACTCCTTAGTAACCTAGGAACAAAAATGTGATGAATTATTGCTATTACTAGGTTACCGGGAAATAGGAAATCCGCTGATTTTTGGGAATCTGGGAATAGGGATGGCGAAATTATGTCAGTGTTATTCCTCGGTTACTTGGGAATAGAGAGGGTTACGTTATTTCTTACCTATTTCTATTTCTGGGATATCTAGGGATAGAATAGAACGCGTGATGTACAATAATTTGAGTTATTATAGCTTATCTTCCTTGAACCTGTTACGAACCCCCCACATGGACATTTCGTCTTAAAACTTGAAATTAATTGAATTCATTTTCAAAAGCCTATATTCATCAAAATCTTCTCTTCTTCGTGATTCCAATGCATCCTTTGTGCACCCTCATCCTCATTCGGGGGAAAAGTCGGATTTTGCACCTCGAACACCCTGAACTTCAAGGAAAGTTTCATATGCTACTTAAATCATAAAATTATGAAAAAAAAATTAGACTCTGTTTGAATAGACGAATTAATGATTGAACTAGTTCCTGTATAATATGGGTTTTCATGGAGGAGGCAGAGTTGAGAGGAACAAAATCCGACGTTTCTTCCGGCCGGAAGAGCACGACTTCTGTTTCGAATAGAAATCCGAGTTAAATAGCATTCTCAAATAAATTCAGAGGCTCTATGTTTATTCTATATTTTAT
>LLCD01000176.1:0-25248 GCA_001414355.1 Hymenoscyphus salicellus
GTCCATTTCTGTGTATGTTGCAACACCCAAACTCCCGGTATATATTAACAAACGAAGCAAGCATATAAACAAATAAATTGGACCCTAAATCCCATTAAAACCTCTGGTAACCACCTCTAACCGGCCCTTGTTGTGGTACCTGTCCAGCGAGAGGGAAACTATTATTGAAGTTCGGGCTGGCATATCCGCCAGAATAAGCACTATGAGCAGAACCGATTAATCCGCGTTCATTTGAATGCGACGAGCCTTGCCTTGGGAACGGGAAAGCAGGACTTTCAGATCCTCTGTAAGCACCTTGATTGGCATTACCAGCTTCGTGGATTTTCCCACCTTCGTTTCCTCCTCGCCATTCGTTTGCTCGCAAAGGAACCTGGCCCAAGAGTGTCGATGGCTGACTTCCATTTTCACTTCTCAGCGGGAAGTCATTTCCACGATCAGCAGCACTGGGCGTTGCATGAGCAGCTCCCCATCCACCAAGAGCATCTTCTCCTTGACTTGCTACATCGCGATCGTTCCATCCGCCTTGTCCCTTTTGTTTCAACTCCATTTGATCCTTGAATTTCTCTTCACGCTCCTTCTCGATGTTTGCGTTGTATTGTTCGCGTTCGATTCGGCCGGCTTTACGCTGTCGTAAGAAGATGAAGAGGAAGGCTGCGAATGCGACGCCAACGAATCCTGCGGAACCGGCATACACGGCAATCTTGGAACTCTGGGGTAGGGCCTCCCATTTTTGTGAGATGGTGAGATCGGGGGTCTCGGATTTGTTGATTGTCTCGGCTGCTGTTGAGTTTCCGCTGGATGAAAGGTTAGACATTGTTTCTCGGGAGAAATATTTAGAGACAACTTACGCGATTGCCTTGATACTCGTCCAATCTCCGGTCTTGTCGGTCCATTGGTATTCCTTTCCACTGCCATAGTCCTTGACCTCCGCCTGTTGTACAAACATAGAGAAGGGCGCCTTCGAAAAGTCCGTCGCGCCACCCGCCCAGTCAACAGTACCTTGAGGAAAGCTTTTGATATCTCCACCAGCCCAGATTCCCATTCTCAAGTTCATGGGCGTCTGCGGGTAATTCTTTCCTCCATTTGCCTGGTCATACTTGAGAACGCGAACGGTAGTCCCATCAATCATCCAAGCCAAACTCTCAGCTGTCCAAACAATGGTATAGTTGTGGAAATTCGCTCGAACGTCTGAGGATACAGGATAATAAACGGCGCGATCGAACGAAGTCGTGTTTCCCTTTCCAAAATAATTGGTCTCTGCATGCGTCGCGTTTCCTCCCATAAATTCCCAGTCAATCTCATCCAAATCCGAGGACTGCAACACAATCGAAGAGATGATCCCTGTACCAGTCGCAGCTTTCATGGTCACCGACACGGATCCAAACATGATATGCCAATTCGATTGAACCGTCGCCGATTCGCCCTGTTTCGTGATCGCATATTGGGTGCCTTGTTCGGTATAATTGAGTTTTCCGGCGGTAATGTTGAAGGTATCCGTAACGGCCGAGCTGGAATTGAAAATGAAGGTGTGATTTGTACCCAGCGCTGGGTTATTCGGACATGTCGTATTAAGAGGATTACAGTCGGTCCAGGTTTGTGCTAGCACAACTGGAACAATGGTTGCGGCTCCGAGGAGGAGGCTTGTAAAACGCATCTTGAAGCTGGATCAAAAGCAACCAAAACCAAGGAAAAAGTAGAAATTAAAGAGTGTGATTTGTCGTATAGCGACGACAAGCTGTGGTGGTGTTTTATTTATTGTAAGGAGGGTGAAGAACACATGTAGTATTAATTGATAGACTCAAGGAGCGTAACGTGCGAAAATCGCACTTGGTCGGACGGGCGCTTCAAGATGGAAGATGGAGTTCAAGTCGAGGAACCCATTTGTTCAAGTAAGAATCGGAGATCTGGAGCGGGTACACTATCAAGGACGTCTGATTGGCTCAAGCATGGGTATTTCGATGCTAAGGTGGATAATGAAAAGGGGCTCGAGGGCGAAATGAATGACCAGAACCTGTAAAGTATTCATCACACAAGCTCTCTGAAAACCTCCTGCTTTTGTATTTTTACACCAGCGCTTCAAGAAACATCATTATATCCATCATACCCAGCAACCCCAGCATCCTCAGGCATATGAAAAGGAGCTTCAAGCCTCTTCCTCCCGGCTGTTTACTTGGTAAACAGGCCGGAAGCATCAGCCGGTACGAGCAGAGACGCATCTGAATCTTTTTGCATCCTTTCTTCCTACTCAGAATTCAGCCCTATGATATTCCTTTTCGCGTGTATATTTCTCACGAGCTGTCTCTCTTTCGTATACAGTGTTGCGCCGATACGTGGCGAGTGCTTTCTAGGTTCTCCTTGCAGCCCCTCAACAACGCTGTCCCTTCCTCCCACATAACGAATTATACACAAGTCTTCTGTATTTGTTGCCAATTTGTGGTAATTCCTCAAAACATATCAGAACCCACGAACCTTCAATTGAAACCACCGATCATCATATACCGAGAATCCCCTCCTCATCAAGCATTCAACGAGGTCATCTGAAGATCCCAATTTCAAGATCACTCAATGCATCACAACCCCATCACCTCACAAGTTCTCAGCCCTCTTTCCCTCTCCTCCACTCTTCTGTTTCCAAACTCCTAACTTTTCCTCATCAAAACCCTCAATGCCGAAACTTCAAATCTCAAACTCGAAATTATATCCAGGTCCAACACTCATCTCAGCTTTTTCACATCTCATACGCCCGTGGTGCACTCCAGTCCACCCTATCTCCGATACCTCAAAATTGGAGGCCCATGAAGCTCAACCTGAACCCTGCGAGTTCCCTATCTTGCTCCCCCCACTTTTCGCTCCCTAATTCAACGTCCATCAAGCTTCACAATTCTACTCCTCTACATCTCATTACATAATATAACCCTCTTCAAACTTCTCAATTCAAAAGAAGAAGCACTACGGAGTATCCCACTCTTGAAGAAGCTCTTTTATTCTTCAATTCATAAGAATACGAGAACAAAAAAGCTTAAATTTGCAATACCCTCATGCCCTCATGGGATCACCCCAAATGAGACACCTCACAAGGAGAAACGTCGGAGGGATGAACCGCAACTCGGGGTCCACATGGGGGGCTTGAACATCGTGACATGCGATCAAGGGCAAGGGGTTTTTTGACGACATACCAACATCCAACGTCAAGAAATCATCAAGATGCTCAACTATTCCCCTTTCGTGTCAAATATTTTACATCCAAAATACATACATAAATAGCTCCAAGGGATCGAGAACAAGAAGCACTGACGACGCAATGGATGAGAGATGCGAATTCAGAAGGATTGCTCGACGTAACAGTCGTGCTTTCCTCTGGCCACACCTGCCTTTGACAATTACATACATTGTCCAAGAAGGTTTAGGAGAATCGGAAAGCTAATGTCTCAATTCTTCTAAACTTCCTCGTACAATAGTTGAGCTTGTTGAAGGGGTCTCTTGGATGATCGAGGGTGTACGCTGAGAAAAACTTGGAATTCTTACAATCAGTTTTCCCGAAAGAAACCCAGAGCACGAAACACAATAACAACCACCACACATCACAACGAAGAAGTCAAATCGATAAGTTCTTGAGTGAGTTCTTTTATATTTCAAAGATTGGTATCATTTATATAAAAGTCCCCCAAACCTCCTATCCGAAACCCTGTTGTGTTCCTCCCAACCCCGTTGCCGGGTAGTCCTGTCCATATTCCCTAAAATATATACAAAAAGAATTGAAGAAAGCCAAACGCATTCTAAAGTTATCGTGCACACAAGTGTTGTGTTCCAAAAAAAAAAAAAAAGGGAAAAACGAGCGTAGTCGAAGTCGAAAGCTTCAAGTAGATCCTTTTCCATCTATGTCATGATGTGTTTATTTCGTAAAGTCATTCCACCCGAAGAGACATCGCGGCTCGCACAAGCGGCGCAGATGCCATCATCCCTCTCCATATCTTGTCGAGAAGGTCTTGTAGTCGTCGAGACGAGAAGTGTGTCGCTTACTCCAAAACAAATGTTCTAGCAAGCATCCCCCTCTTGCGGTCTTTGCTCTCATTTCCAACAAGGCAAATCAACTCCTTCTCCGGCGTAGAAATAGTCCTCACATCATCATCATGATTATAAGCGTTATCACACGGAAAGCTCTGACACCCACTAACAGGCGTATCCTTAACCTTAGGCATAATCATCTTGACCCCATTCCCATCCTTCGGGTTCACAATCGCCGAGACATCGAAGTACGTAGCGCCCGCGAAGCCATCGAAGCGGACTTCGCCCAGCATACCGGGGATATCGGTGCGTGAGCCGGTGTTGACCGAGTACCAGTTTCCGATCCAGCCCGTGGGGAAGTTGGCGGTTGCGCTGCCGGAGCCTTTGAGATTGAGGTTAGGGATGGTGGCGAGGCCAAGAGAGGGCGTGAAGATTATGGTACGTGGGGTGGAGTCTTGGTTTATGAAGTGGATGCTGTTTGCTGCTGCGAGGGAGGCGAGCGCGGAAGCTGCGAGGAGGAGGGTGTTGAGGAATTGCATGTTTGCTTTTGGTTGTTGTTTGAATTTGTTTTTCGAAAGTGTGTTTTCGGTTTGTTGAATGTTGATCAAGTTGATCGAATGTTGTTGACTTGCTTGCAAGTAAAGTGTTATATGTGGTTTTCTTTGAAGGGGTATGTATAGTCGTCGAGACTGTAGTTATCTAGTGATGAGGAGTGTTTCTTAAGTGTCGTAGAGACAATGATGTCGCGGACAGAAAGCTAGCTTATTTGTGTATAAGGCTGTTGCTTAAGGATAGATGTCGCGATCACAGATCGATTGTATTCGAAAGGAAGGAGCAAGAAATCTCGTCGTCACTGAAAACGTGTAGTGTAGGCCAAAGGATTGTGGTTGGGGAAGAGAGGAACTTGTGGGAGGGGAACCCACCTTGATATAGGGAAAGCAGATTCTATGCAGATGGCCTTTCGCTGCGCTCTTGCTCACCTCGACGTCCTGTTGGCATGGGTAGCAAAAGAGAAGCCAGCGTATCGGCTTCTGCTCGGTCTTGGGTGGGTAGAGGCAACTAGGATCTACAGCGTCCAGACTCAAGAACGTTTTTCTGTTCCAACTTTCTTCAAAGGCACTGTCCCTTGTCATGCTGCTGCTCCAAAAACTAGGGGGAGGACCGGAACGTTCCCACCATAGAGAACCACTCTCTCGCACAAGGTTAAGATCAGGGACCGGTTTTCTCAAGCCCAGGCTGACGCCTTTCCCGGGGTGGAGTTCATCCATTGGTGGTAGATGGAGGGTTGTCCCGAACAAGGTTGGCAGGGGAAGAGAAGAGAAGAATTTGGTCCACGTAAAGCGGTGTCGATGAGGGGCATGAGGGCTTTGCGATCAGTTGCTGATTCGTTGAGAGGAAATCAACCACTGCTGGTACCTGACTTCGATGTGATCAATCGCTGGCAGATAGTGTGAGACGGCTGTCGCCATGTGTCCGCCGCGCATAGGAGCGATCGGTTGCGGGAGCCATTCTCTTTTTGCCGGCCTTGTCTTTGAAATTCGACGTCGACGGCGTTGAAAACAGAGTGAGGATTCGCAGGCGAGTTGAAGGGGGTGTGGGGATCTCGACAGGGCTTAGATCCAATCGCGGGGGCTGAGCGGGAGATGCTCAACCTTCCCGCTTGATGGGAACTCTCCGCCCATGGCCAACTCACGCTTACGAAGTATCAAAAGGTGATCCAACGTCACTTTTTTTTGCCAGGGAAGAGTGATATCATAAAGAGTTTGCGTCTTGAATCTAGAATTGAAGAGGAAAGCTCTTTAAGCTCAGATCTTTTCGTTTTGCGAAGAGCCAGCGCACCTATCTGGTTGTTGGGAGGTGTGGCAGCTGAAAGAAGCGTGGTGACGCAGGAACAAATCCCGAAATGGGACACAGATGCGGCATGCGAGCTCGCCTTGCGAAAACGGGGCTAAAGAACAGCTGCAAAGGTAAGAAATACATGACTGGGCTGCGAAACCACCACTCAGATGACTCCAAAGTCTCCGAAGCAGCAGAGGTTCCTGAGGAGAATCTGGTGCCTGAGATTTACCCGGTTCGTGGGGTCTAGGATGGGGGCCCCCAATGGAATGGATGGCATGATAATCTGACCACTCGGTCTTTCTGCTAGAAAATTTCTGCAAAATCTGTGTTGGTTAGGACCAAACCCGATTCATGCATGTGAGAAAGTTCTTTGTCAGGCCTCTGGAAAAGCGAGCTGCGAAAAAGGCGTGACAGCACAACAGAAAATTATTAATTGGAAAGGTGAGAAGCACGAATCATGACCTTGGTCACACTTTCTCCCTTGCATCAATCCACACATCTCGTCATCACATCACATCCGAATGGACGAAGCAAGAGTAACCTGGGAAGACATTCAAGGTTTGCTGAAAATTCAAAGATTTTTTCTGACGGGATAAAGTCCGAGAGACGGAGGGGAAGCTGCGAAAAGAAATGGTCGCGTTTCCGACTTGAAGAAAACATGGACTTCCCATTTTCGAAGTTGGAAACAGCATCAGAGTTT
Organism: Hymenoscyphus salicellus; assembly: GCA_001414355.1. NCBI lineage: Eukaryota > Fungi > Ascomycota > Leotiomycetes > Helotiales > Helotiaceae > Hymenoscyphus > Hymenoscyphus salicellus. Next base: position 6,545 of record LLCD01000176.1, read on the forward strand.
TCCATGGAATTGAATGGAGTTTCTTCTTTTCAACTCCACAATCTCCAACAAAAAGGCTCAAGCGGAGGGGAAGAAAAACGGAAATGGGGGAGACTCAGGACTCGAAAATGGCCTTGGAGGGGGGATTGGACGTGCTGGGCAACCTATCACAACAGAGAAGCTCTTTACTCGATCGAATCACAAAAATGCCGCACTTGATGACAGCAGTTCTGTTGAAGTTCGACTCGAGTCAAAAGTTTCTTTTTTTGTGGGTAAACCATGTTCGCCTTCCCAGGCCGGGCAAGGACCGTCAGGAACGGCTCGTGCAACCTTTTGACGTGCGGGACCGAAGTCAGGCACAACACATTAAGATTCAGGAACAGCGAAGCTTGCAGACCCTCCTTTTCGTTCCTGAAAAGGCACGAATGGTTCATGAGCTGGCCATTTTTGAACAACTTACCTTAATTAGAGGATGATAGGCAGGAACAAACTGTTCTGAGAAGTCCAAGTAGGAAATATCGGGATCAACCCCCAGAAAAGAAGATTCTGTCAGAACCCGACTGACACCAGATCGCTGGGCTTGGTTCCTGGGTCCGGCTACCGGAAGGGGCGGCTGGCTGGATTTTTGCCCCCGGTTTTTTCTTATCGATTGCAGCGGACTCTGGCGGCCTGGAAAAAGACTTCCTCGGCAGGCCCAACTTCTCTGCCCATCCGTGTGATCAATCGAATGTTGTGCTGGAAAACCCAGCAAGGAAATATGAAAAAAAAAGAAACTCATGTCGGATGAGAAGAAGTCCGCTGTCGTGGAATGAGGAAAGAAGGAGATGGTGGATAGAGGGAAGAAGTGCGAGGTCTTCCAAGAAATGATGATTCGTGAAAACCGGGAAATCGAATTGAATCCCCTCACATGTCCTCCCCACCTTAACTCGATTGCCTTGGTTGAAAGTGGTACGGAAACTGGAATCGGAATCTTTGAACTTGCCATGGGTCGTTTTCCTTAGTGTCGTCTCGGAGAAGCGCTATCAACTCCTTGAGTTCCCATGTTGTCACCAGCAGTTCGAGAAACCTTAGAACTTGGTCGATATCAAGAACATCGGCGAGGTTTGTGGGCGAGAGGAACAATATATCTCTCACTTCCAGACATCTCAGTCGACTCACAAAGCAAACTCTTCCTTCCAACCTTCTCGTTGTTTAAAGGACTTCGGGTAAAAGGGTACGATTCGTATTTGAATTCCATAAATGAATATGGCGTACAACATATCGTCAAGGTGTGGTGGCAATTGAGCGGTTATCTGTTGATTATGCTAGCTGAGTAATACAGCATTGCCTCCCTTTGAATAAGAGATCAGTAACCACCATTGCCCATCTATTTTCCCAAGAGGCAATAAATCGAAGGGTCGAGTGTGAGGGCATCTTTGATGTGTACCACAGTGGCACATTGAGTCATGGCGTGAGAAGGTTGATCTCAGACTATTGGGTGGAGTGGTGGAGTGGTTGGAGAAAGATATTGAGATACCGTTGGATGAGAGCTGCAGGTGATGGTTGGAACTTGGTGAAGAGTTTTCGAATGCCAGCCCAGGATCAGTGGGTGAAAAGAGACCGAAGTGCATATCGTCAGCAGTGCCAGACAATTCAATATACAGACCAGCGTATTCCACTTCCCCCCAAAATCAAAAGAAAATGCTCTCCCTTAATTAAATCCCACGGCCCTCTGAAATTAGCAAAATCCCTCAACTTTGTAAAATCATCCCCTATACTCGAGTGTGACAAAAGCATTGGGCGAGTCGGCAAACAATTTTTAGCACACATACCCCGAAACCTCGGGCTTTGCTCAGCCTTTCAGCCCTCTTCTCCCCCTTACTCGTACTTGTGCAGTGCAGAGAGGCACTTGTCAGATTCATTTCCACACTGCTGTAGCCTGTAGGGTCTCGGGAGGTAGCATCTGTTTCTCATGCTGTCAGCGAGAAATATTGGCAGCGAAAGTATTCCCGTAGTCATCAGGTGATAAGCGGTAAATAGTTGTGATCTGTGGAATCGTTCGTAAATCTGGGAATTTCTCGGCCAGTGAAGATGAGGGGAGTTGGATTTTGAAATAGAGGGTGCTTAGAGGATGTTCTCGGGAGGCTTTGTATAATTCGTTGGACGCTTAATTGGCGGCTGGCTTGATGGCTGATGGAAGATTGTGATGAGATGAGAATGAGAGGAGATCCGTTTGGACGAAGTGAAGTAAAGTGAAACCTATATTTTTCTTCGCCGTGTGAGATTCCTATCTAGGCGATGAGTAGTTTGTTACCCACAGATTAATATCCAACGAAAGACAAACACGAGGCTGTAAATTTCCGCATCGAGACATTGAGAATTGACAAAAGATGGAAATGATACGATGAAATCCCGACATAAATTGTGATTCATTCGTACACGAACAATCACGATGTTTAGTTAGTCTCCATACTCGTATGCGTAAAATTGAAAATCTCCTGTCTCGTAAATCTCCTCCCGTCGTGTTGGGTTTTTGACCAGTGCTCGTTCCAAAATTGGCAGGTTGACAGGTCACGGTCCCGAGTGACCGAAAGCAAATCCCTTGGCCTCGTATGAGAAGGCCCGAGAGCGGATGCCAAAACGCTGGAGCCTTGCAACAGTGGAGCTTGAGCCTCGCCAGTTGGCAGATGTCAAAAATGACGATGACCGAAAGATCCGGTGTTTTGAACCGCCCAACTGAACATCCACGATGAGGTTGTCCCATTTCCACCACCGTTGGCGAGGAAATTAAACAAGTGTTTCAGTGCTCTGAAATGGGTTTCTGCCATGTCCCTGAACATCAAACCGGGCTTGTAGAAGTTGTGCAGATTGTGCGGTGTTGGCTTTGCTGCAAGCCCATTGCCGGATGGAGAATGGCTTCTCGTATCGCTGGCAGAAGCAGCCAAACAGAGGCCCGGAGGCGAGAGGGGAAAAGTGGGAAGGAGTTCCCTGTCGAGTATTGCCCAACACACCACTCAGCATCATGAGTTTGGGAAGCCACATGAAGATTGGGAGAGGCTGACTGTGCTGGGTGCATGGTCATGCCAAGGGGTATTTTTTGGTGAGCAAACTCCTGATGCTACCATCTTCCCAGGGCGGCAACCTTTCCGTATATCTCATATATTTCAGCGGTAATCAACACGATGGGGCGACTCTTGTTCAGATCAGATGTAATGTAACCAGCGATTTAACGGTTGGAACGTTTGGTCTGTTGGTTCAGGTTGGAAATGTGTTTGTCACGGCCAGATAACCAGCACAGCACAGCCCAGAGATCCGAGGATCGTTCCATCTTTTTCCGTAGCTTCGGTGCATCCGCCTGCACACTCAACGGCTTCAGCAGATGTCAGGTACGTACGAATGAAAAATAAGAGATGAAAAGGTGTCCCAGTTAGCGTTCAGCCATACGCCCGTAGTGACACAGGAGCATAAACATAATCCCATCTAGATTCGCTCATCAGCATGAACTCAGCACTGAAGATTGAGATAGGAGAATACGCGAACTCCACTCGCAGCACTCCGCAAACAGGAATCATCCCACCGTGCTCACTTCCCAGCCCTATAATTTACCAGGGTTGGGGTTTATGGGATGTCATCAGAGTTTATCATGGGGATACAGTACTGTAGGTGTGAGAAGTGTGATAGACGGGGATGAGCGGAGAACCGAAATAGAAACATATGACGGTCGACTTTGACATGGGGGCGACCTTTTTCTACCCCTCCACGCTGGCGAGTGGGACTGGACGATCATTGGATCGTCGCGGCGGTACTGCCAGGAGCGGACAAGGCTGGACAACGAAATACTTCCCAAACGGGCGACGGTGAGGGTTTACTGGGGATTTATTTGTGAGTCTCTCGAGTGCAGGACACCGAGAGGCCAAAGCAAGGTCAGCTTAGCCACTTGGCGTGCCCGGTTGCCAGGCCAGAGGCGAGGGGAAGACGAGGGGAAGACCTGGGAGGCTCGTATTACACGGCATGCATGTTGAGAGCAGATCCATCACTTGTGGGTGGTGTGGGCAACAAATGTCATCAGGTTGTTGATGCTGGATGGCACTGTACCTTGGAGCCCGAGAGTGGAGAGAGTTGGAGTTGGGTATGGTATGCTGGTGCTTTGGAGAGAGATGTGCAGATGTGAGGTCACCCATTCTGAAGCTCTGAAGCTCTGTATACCTTCAATTTCTCTTTTCTTGCGGTATCTCTAGGCTTCCGGCTCTAGTTTGCAGGACCCCTATAATATTCTTGGATTAAAGGTCTAATTGGACTATTGAATTATGGAGGGATTCGTGGAGGCGTAAATAATCTCGCATCCAGTGTCTTGCTGACAAGCTAATAAGCTTACTGTCACTGACTTCACCGGCAACACCACTCTCCTCCCCCTGGCAGCTCTTTCCATGCGCTTCTTCTTGCCGTCAACTGCGGCTGTACATCCTCTGCCACCCTCTAGTGGCCTCGCTAGTGCCTGCTAGCCTCTTTCTCGCCTTCTCCCCAGGCACCCTGCAGGCCGTTCCTTCTCTTTTCGGACACGGCTTGCACACACGCGCCCCGCTTTTCCTCTGCCATATATCTTCTGCCTCCTCAGCACCCTCACCTCCCTCTTTCCTCCATCATCACATTCGTTCCACGACAATAATCACGATACCCAACCAGTTTCACTTTCCGTTTATCTGTTTTTCTCGCACAAAAACCACTTTCGTTACAGAAACCGTAGAATCGTTCCATCCGCAAAAATGAAGACTGTTCAGACTCTCCTCCCCGTCTTTGGACTCCTCGCTGCCGCCCAGGCCAGCTACATGCCTCGTGGCTTCTCCAACGACACCGTCGTCTACGAGACCGTCACTGTCAAGGAGTACACAACCTACTGCCCTGAGGCCACTACCTTGACCCACGGAACCAAGACATAGTAAGTCTTCACTCGAGCTTGTCGCCGCGGTTCTCGAACCTCACCACCGAGATCACGCGACATTTTGATGATGAACTCAACTAACATTGAACAGCACCGCAACCGCCAAGCAGACTCTCACCATCACTGACTGCCCATGTACCTTGACCAAGCCAGCACCAAAGCCAACTCCAACCCCAGCCCCAACTGGAGTCACTCTCCCACCACCAATCGTCGCCAACGGTACTACCATTCCTCCAGTCTATGTCACTGCAACTTTGACCGCCTACACCACATACTGCCCTGTTCCAACCACCTTTGTTGTTCCCGGCGCAAACTCAACAATCACAGTTAGCACTGCGAGTAAGTTTTCCCCTTTTCGTCTTTTCATAAGCAAATACTGACTCAATCTTAGCCACTCTCACCATCTCCAAGTGCCCAGGAGGTTGCGTGGTGTCTTACCCAGCAACCACCTACTCAACTGTTTCCACCATCTCCTACTACACTACCTACTGCCCAGTTAGCTCCACCACACTCGTGTACGGACCAACCTACCCAGTCACCGTCCCTGTCTCAACTCCAGGCACATACACCATCCCAGTCGTCAGCTGCACTCCAGTTGCTGCCAGCCCACCTACCCCAACTGCCGTTGTTCCAGCTACCACCACTCCAGCAGTCGTCGGAGGTGGATCTGCTCCAGGTACTGGAAAGCCAGTTACCCCATCAGCCACCCCAACTGGTCCTCTTCAATCCTCCAACGGTGAGAAGACCGCGGCCGGATTCGGTGCTGTCGTCTTCGCTGCTTTCGCCGCCTTGGTCCTATAAATCTCTCAATTCCGTTTGAATTTTCTCGCATCACGAATTTAATGGTCGGGCCAATGGGGTTCATTCTAGAGGGGAACAAGGAGTAAACAGGACATTCATTTGGCAATTTTGATATTCGGCATTCGGACACCACAAAAAAGATTCGGAGAACAGCGCGCGTTTTTTGTTCTGCTCATATGGCTCGACACATACACTTCACCTAGTATATAATTTTTCAATGTTTGGTTTGTAAGCTAGCTAATTAGCTGATTGAGAAGAAAGAAAGGAAGGAGGCTGGGGATTAATTGCACTGAAGATTACCAGTTCCATAATAATAAAGAATTTGGCACCAGATATATCATTGTTTTTTGTTTGATTTCTTTTCCCTGGCAGTGACTTGTTTGTGCCTTCTTTTTCTTGTTTCCGCTTTGGTCTTGGGCTTGGCCTTTTTTTGGAGTTTGTGAGATCTGAAATGTTCCTCTACCTGCAGTCATTGCGATATGTTTTTGTTTCTTGTTTCTTGATTTTGTCTTGGGCTCTGTAAGTTTGTTGACTTTGGTGAGCTCTTGTTCCTGAACGCCTCGTATGATGTGTCGTGTCGAGTCGCTCACTTCCGGGTGGCTCCGAATCCTCGCAGCTTATTCATTGGCACCCTACTAATCCATAAACGGTAATCAATGCACTCAATAAAAGCCCAAAAATCCACGCCACAAATTCGAGGAAGCACTTCGTACCGAGGCGTGACGGGAAGCCAGCTTGGAGAGGTGCCGGCAGGATGCGGGTTGGAAGGGCTACAAATAATCATCAGATCATGCATGCATTGAACTTGCACTTGATGCATGAATAAATAGGTATGTATGTATTTCTTGATTTGGATTGGTTTGGGAAGGGAGGGAGGTATAATATGGATGGTTTATTGAATTTGTTTACTCGGAAATGGGATTGGGTGAGGGGATGCGAAGCTGTTGCATGTTGTTTACCCCACAAAATTCCCTCTTATCCTGCCTGCTTTGTCGTGCCGTTTTCCTTATCGTTGTTTATCGATTGATCTCCAGATAGTGGAGGTTTGCTAACTTGAAGGGGTTTAGGGAGGTTGGGCTTGGTGGGTATGGCTGGGGTTTATTGACGGAATACGAGGTTTGGGGGTTGATAAATGATGTTGATGTTGCATGGTTTGCTGGTAGTTGCATATGCAATCGTGCATGATGCGTGGTGTGTGTTGGCAGGTTTTCTTCCATGGTTTTGTTTGGTGAACGGAAAAAGGAGGGGTTGGAGGTGATTGATTAGAAGCGAGAGGGTGGAGAGGTTTTGATTGGTTGACCTTTTGGTGTTTTTGTGGGGAGGGTAATGATTGGGTGAGGGGGGTTGATGGGGTAGTAGAGATAGCGAATTGTTTATGATACGGAGAATTAAGTGATTTGGGGTTGGACAACTTTGATCGATTGGGGTCATAAGTGTGAATTTTAATTGAGTTTGAGACTAGACGAATTGAAGCTTTCCATCTGGTCTTTCCTGTTAGGTGATAGTGTGATTACTAGTATTGCATACAAATATTCCGTCTATTTATTGAAGCTCTTCTTGTATAGTTCTCAGGGTTCTAGCGAATAGAATGGGATGGTGCTGAAAAGAGGTGGTCCCCTAGGGGGTGTCAGAATTCGTGGCAGAGGCAATTCCTCACCAAAAACAATGGTAGTAAACAGAACAACGACTTTCACAGAAAAGGTAGCTAGCTAGATATGGGATATCAACTATCCTGATTAAAAGTATATGCTTCTAATATATTATAAGTGTTGTGGGACAGAAAGAGAAGAAGGTAAAAAGCGACTATTTTGGTGCCACGAATTATGACACCCCCTGGTGGTTGTGGCTGCAGGTGAAGAAGTAGTAGTGTTTTCAAGATGCCAGCGAAGAAGAAGTATGTGTTTTTGATTGACTTTGAGACTAGACAGATTGAAGCTTCTCATCTGGTCTTCTTGTTAGTCTTGATAGGGTAGGCGGGAGGTAGTGGCTGGATACTATTGCGTGGTGTGCAGATGCCAGCAAGGAAGGTTTGGATAGCGGCTGGGAGATGACTAGTGTTGGGTCTTTGATATACTACTAGGTTGGATGGGAAAGGTTAGTTTTTGGGTCCTCATTGTAATAAGCTCAGCAGGGTAGTGACTAAACATGTCTAAAAAGATATGGGTTAGTCCTTCATGCCATACCGTCAAATACTCAGAACTGAACGGTATCTCTACCTTGGAACGTGTTTGACTTCTTTTGTTGAACGAAAGGAAAAGGTAACAAGTTGAAGCATGTCTTCCTCAAACCATACTTTCCTCTTCTGTCTCTACAACGTCCGCTATCACTCTAAGTCCTAAATCACTAGCTCGATAATATGTAACAAGATGCATTCCAACTATCATGTCGATCAGAATTCATCCAGCTCCTTTGAAATAAGCTTGAAGCCTCTCATCAGGTTAATTTATGCTTGAGAGTTACCTCACGCCAGATACTTTTGATCCAGCAACATTTTTTCAACTAGATTGCTTCCTTGGAGCTGGTTCATCAGATTCCGGTGACCATTCTGCGGGCTCGAAATATGGGTTATTGTAATGTGCCATGTAGTAGTGGCTGTTTCCGAAGGTGGACGTCAAGAATTTCGCAGTCCCTTCATGTGTCCACTCCGCGTCTATTTCGTGCATACTGGGTCGAAGAGCCGTACGAGGAGTTTTGATTAAGCGACGTTCTACTCGTTTGAACGTCCAACTACAGCTCCACGGGTCTACTACGTCCTCGAAATTTTCTTTTTCTTCGTATTTTGTTCGAATCTCCTTTCCGCACTCAGAGCTGAGGCGCTGTCAGTCAAGGACAATACTATATATTTGGAGAACAAACCATATTTTCAAAGGTGATCCTGGTTTTTCAATGAGAGTGCTTGAGCAAAAACCGGGACATTCTGTCTCCCCGTAATAATGCTCATTGATTGTCATATACATTATAACGTGTGACCCAGGGACGATCTTTTGGGACCACGTTTGTGCAGTCATTTCCTCGTTGTCTCTGGCGTCAGTCAATTTATATGCACCTCGGTCAACCAATTTAGAACCGTCTGTATCAGCAAAAGACTCTTCCAAGAAGGCTTTGAACACCTATTCTACAAGTTAAGTCCATTTTGTCGGAAATTTTGTGACGGTAAATACCTTGTAACTCACGAAACAGCTTATATCGAGGACACGCGGAGGCCTACCGAAAGCATCGGAGAAAGATATGTTGTATTTTGCAAGAAGAGTAGGCGTCAATGCTGGTACGGGTTTGATTCTTTGGTCGAGTGCAAAACCGGAAGAGTTTTAGTTAAGAGATCGTTTTACGGGTAGTCGAGGAAGCTTACAAGAGATCTCGGAGGAAATAGCCTAAATACACAAGAACAAGATAATATCTGCTCAAATATTTTAGCCACGACTCTTATATTCGTTTCAGGATTTAGAGTACTCACAAGTCTTCCAACGAACCGCTAACCATTATTTGGTGTTGAGGTGTTCCCTCTGGAGCTTGGAAAGATCGACTTTGTAGCTTTCTTGTAGTGACTAGTTTTCCCCTCCTAGACAAGAGATCTTTATCCAATCTCTGAAGGCGATTATTGTGGAGAACTTCTCTGGTTCCATCAATTTGTTGTTTGATGGTATCCAAGGCATGCTTTTGCGTGGTTTCGATGCTTTCCAATTTCGACAGCATAGTTTCTTGTTCTGTATTTGATGTAGTTTTGAACGGCAGAACATAAGGTTGTGCTGCGAGAAACTTATCTAGCGCTGTGGTTTGACTATCTAATCTCGATATTATTGCTTCATGGTTGTTGGTTGCCAGTTTCTGGTTTTCCACCATACGTTCATTTACATGTCGTAATTGCTGCTGGTGAGTTGATATAAGCCGGGGAACGATGACATCCGTAAAGGTTCTTTGAATTTTCCCTTCGATGTTTGTTTCCATAGATCCAACTGTTTCTCTATAATTATTCAGGTTAGCAAACCCACTTGGCTGTAAAATCCATTGTGTCAATGCCTCCAAGGTGAGTCGGTGCAGCAAGTTATTCAAAATGCCCAGGTGGCTCTCGATATTCGTCCTTAACTCGGAAACTCTCTTAGAGGTTTTGAAACTCCACCGCAATTTCCCAAAGGCATTTTGGCGTGCGGCTGGGTGCACCTGGGATCCCAGACTCGCTTCGAACTTTGCTGTGTGTTTTAGGAACTTTTCGATGGGTTCTTGTATCTTCTCGACAGCACTTCGAATCACATCACTGTATGCTGGTGGCAATCGAAGAACTGTCGCAGTTTGCAGAGGTTCCAGCGTACTCTGCAAGCTCTTCAAAAAATCCACAGCCTCTCGATAATCCGATGCCGCTCCATGAGCCTCATCCAGAGCTTTCACGACTTTGACGACGAGAGTAATAGCCTGGGCGATATCTCCAGCAGACCAGCCGAATGACATGGTTAGAACATAACTACAAATGCCAGATTTCGTAAAGGTGCAAAGATTTGAGATGCAAAGAAGTTCGCGAAGTTCAAATTCAAGGCTGAGCGGAGAGAGTATGCTGTGTAACATATGCAAATACAGGGTTGGTACTGTCTGCCCTGCCGCTTTAGGCGGTCTCTTGGGCTGATTGTTTCGGCCACCAGTGCGATAGTGAGAGCAAGAGTAAATACAGGTCACCAACTCTCTCACTCCTTTTTGACTCACTTGCATTTCATCCGATCAGACTAAACATTCTAAGAATTCTCAAAAATAAGACATGCAACAAAAGAAAGATCCTTCCACCCTTCACTCTTCCATATTTCATCGGAAAAAGCAAAATTCGACTCTAATATTTGAGACAACAGAAAGAAGATTTGGAATGCACAACAAAATTGCTCTTTACATGCTTCATCTCATACACCTCCACAGAAAATTTGAGAAATTGTCTCTTTTAGACAACTGGAAAATTGCAACATCCTACAAAATTGCATCCCGCTTACTACTAAAAACCAATTTAAAATTCATCTGATCTACATTCAATATTCCAACCAATTCAGAACACTGGAAAATTTACGATCTCTTCTCAGCACTAAACTAACATAAAAAAAATACAATATATACTACCCTCTAACTCTAGTGTAGTTTATTCGCTAACTATAAAATTAATTATGTCTATCCATATAGACATATAATCCTACTATAATCTAACCTTACGCTTTATTCAAGAATCTAATTATTTTATATTCAATACACAATCCTTTTTAATAAATGTCATTTAGACGTCCAAAGTAATAATCTAATTCTCTATACTTTTACAAAACCTAGAGCCTTGTTTAGATGACTTTAATAACTGAAATTACTCGATATACGATTTAAAAGTCTCAAGTGGTAGTACAAGGGCTAATATGTATTGAGTGCCATGAGAATGGCCTGTGCGGTGCAAGCGATGGCACTCAATACATACTAGCACTTGTATAACTAGTCAATACTATAATTAGTGAATAAAATATACTAGCTCTCGCGGAACTAGTTTTTCCCCCCAAATAATCTACCGAGTAAGCCAGCAAGTAAGCACGCGAGTAAGCCCGTAGTAAGGTAACATGATTGATTGCATAAGCCAGCACGCCTGGATAAACCAACAGCATCGGATAAGCCAAACATCACACTTTGAGGGCCAAAAGAGTCGCAAGTAAGCCGGAGAATGAACCAATGAGACGCCAACTCGGAATGTCTGTTTTGGGAGGATTGGGTGGAAAACGAAGTCGACTCATTCCGAAAACTGGAGACAATTTCTCTCCCCCGAGAGAGACTAGCGATCAGGGGAGAAAAGACGACAAGGTCAAGCGCCCACAAAAAGCAATCTCAACGAGACAGTGCGCAAAAAGATGAGAGCCACGAATCAACTCAAGAAATCTCCTATCAAAAACATACATTGATAAAAAGAAGAAGAATCCATATTTTACACATATCCCAAGGAGCACCCCTTCTTGCTTGTTAATAACATTTACTTCATGATGCCTTCTCCTCCCCAGCCCTCTCATCTTTAGCCGCATTCTCCTTCGTATCCTTCCCATTGGTTTCCGGTTTCTCAACCCCATTACTCTTCTCGTTTACCGTCTCACTCTTCTCTGGTTGAGGTGTTGTTTCCAGCACTGGTTCCTTAGCTTTAGGAACAGTCTTTGCTTTCACAAGTTTGATAAGGAAATCAGCCGTATCCCCCGCGCCATCCAAGCCCCCAATCTTAGTCTTGAAGTATTCCACATCGCGAAGCATCCTATCAAAATTAGCAAAACGATCATCCTCTCTTCTCAAAAAACAACATACCTAGTCTGCGCCCCCGCACTCCCCAAAGCCACATCCCCAAAAGCCTTCCCCCACTGCTCCTTATAACTCTTAAACACCGGATCCATGATCATCCTCACCGTCCCCGCCTGCAAATGTTTATTCAGCGCCCTATGCAACGTACTCGTCTCCTTCGTCAGCGTCTCCATATACCCATTCACACCCCCCTTATCCTCCTTCTCCCAATCAATGATCTTCATAGCCCTAGCATGTGCCGTCGCCCTCCCAGCCATGATATCGACTAATTTATCGTAGATGGATTGTTGATGTTCCAAGTACGCTCTCCTCACCTTATCGAATTCACCCATGAGATTTGAAACTGCAGCGCCGGAACCGGCGTGCCGACGGACGAATTCGCGGATGTGAGGGATGAGCGTGCTGATGAAGGATAAAGCTTGGGATGCCAGGGCGAGATGTTTGGTGGTGATCTTTTTTAGCCCTGCGGATTTTGTGGCTCCGGCGCCGAGGATGAGTTGCGTGCAGCGGGAGTTGAACAGTGTGAGGTAGGAGAGGATAGACGAGGCGATTTCAGAGGTCATGGATGGGATTCCGGTGTTGAGGAGGAGGAAGCATGATATGCCGTGGAGACAGAGGAATGCAGAGGCTGGGAGGATGAATGATTCGCCCTCAATGACTGCGGATCGTGTAGTTGCTTTTGAGGATGCGTTGTTGGGAGTTGAGGTGCCAGAGGTACCATTGTTTTGGGAAAGTTGTGGGACTGATAATGAGCCCGTTGAAGGTTGTGAGAGTGGTTGCCATATTTTACTTCCGACACTCCAAGCTTCTGCGTCTTCTGTGCTTGCAGATAGTATTCGAGTCAACTCCTCGTTATCAGATTCTGTGAAATCTTTTGCTACCCATGGATCAGCATCCATACCGATAGCTAAGGACTGCCGCTCAGAATCGCATAGCTGATTCACATAGTCTTTTATGTGACCATTGACAACATTTTTCAAGGCTGTTCCGCTCCTTCCCGAGACTGCCTCGCACTCATTAGCGAAGAGAAGGTTCAGAGTGAAATATCTCAGAAAACCCTCAACAGGGAGATGAACAGTTTGCTCAGATCTCACTCTTAAAACCTTTACTATCTTATCCTGGGCGATGTCAACAGCTTGCCCCAAGAGGTTCGACATATCTAATGCTATATGCATCTCTTCTTGGATATTTGGTCCTGCATTAGCCCGTGCTGCTGCCATCCGGCCGTCGAGAGCTGCTATATTTGGGCTCCTGGGTGGGGATTTCATTCCGTTTAGACCATCTGGATCCCCAATCGTGCTCGTAACATCTAACAGGATCTTGACTTGAGTACCAAGTCTCCTCAGAGTCTCCCCAACGCCAATATAAGTTTTCATGAGAAGGCCCTCAGCGTCATCAGGGTCCAAGGCTCTCAGATTGCGTGCGAGTATTGAAGACTTTTCTGCTTGCGACTTTTGTCTTCCGGCCCCAACAGTTGACGTCGACATCATCGAGTCGGCGTCATCGTCATTTGATGCAGGAAGTGGACGTCGGATAATATTTCGAACTTCTCGCAAAACTGATTCTCGGTACGCAGAAGTTGCTGGTGAGGTATAATTGGCGCGATGTAAACCATTCAAATTTGAAGCGAGCTCAGCCCTGAAATCGTCGCTTAATGTTAGGAATGTTGGATACGTTGAAAGTTCCCGATTGTGTGCACCTCTAGATCGCTGAGATGCACTACTCCATCGCTTCAGTATGTCAGGGGTAGTAACGGAAGTAACATGACGGCGCAAATCTCCAATCAAAGCGTTGAGGAATCTTGTTTCGAAATTCTTCCCAATACGCAACCTCAGAGTATCGAGATCATTCGTAACACCTTGTAATGCCGTGGCTCCACTTAGGTCACGGAGTTGGATATTAGCCTTCTGGAATCCGTCTTCTTCGGTTTCACCAGCGATGAGCATTTCCAAACCGTCAATTGCATCCAATGCCTTTTCGACCTCGCCGCTATCCACCAGAACTTCGCAATTGGCCACGCCATCCACAATCCGTTTTAGCTGTTGAACCGCATCACCTAATTGTTTAAGGTTCTCCATCCGACGCTTTTTATTGACAATTTCCAGCCCTCCTATGGCCATCTCTTGATCCAGCTCAGCCAGCTCTTTCCGTAAAGTCTTAATTCTATCCACGGAATCTGCAGCCTCGGAGTGCAATTCTCGGAGTGACCCCAATGCGGTGAAGAAAGAGGTTGATGCAGTTGAAATTGACGAGATGAGATGGACTTCAATTGTGTCCATATACCATGACAATTTTTCCTGCAGAATCGCATTGGTTGCGAGAGCCTTTCTCGGTCCAAGTGCACTTCCATTTTGCCCTTTACGTTCGTCTGGCGTCCCTGGGGCAGGTTTTACTACCTCTGAGCGCTCACTAACAACATCAAACGTACGGGGATTCTCCAGATGAAAGTCTTCTTCAAAATATACATTTGGAATTGTGGATAAAGGCGTGGGAGCGTGTGCTAGACGTCTGATCCCCCCACTTGACCTCCGCCGTGGCATGGGGCTTTCGATAGATGATGCCAGTGAAGCCAGAGACGCCTTTTTTGAGAGATTCGGCCGGGAAGCAGATCGTTGGTTCGGATCCAGTAAATCCGCAAAGTCGTCTAATTTGTTTCCCTTCCTCAAAAGCTGGGTTCCCCCTTCCTCCTCGTTGTCTTTGGCCCTCTGTAACGCATCGTACAAGGCCCCGACTTGCGACAAATATGACCTGAATTCGGATGGGTCGACATTGGGTATATTTGTCAGGGTGACTGGTGGAATATCTCGCGCAGTAGGTGGTTTATGGGTGCTGGATGCAGGAGCGGAGGTATGCGGAAGAAGGCCAGTTCGGACAATGGGAGGCTGGAGAAGCGTGGATATTGCTAGACAGTATTAGCTTTTGAAGAACTGAAACCCCCAGTCCTCTTCATATTACCATTTTGACTGGATTCGTTCAAGCCATGCCAGTTTGATGCCGTATCCAGTGCTCCTCCTATTGAATGTATCGAGCTTGCCGTTGATCCTCTCCTAGGCATATATCTATGACTGGAGCCCGGCCTGTAACTCGTCAGCGAGGGCGACTCATGGAAAGCATGCCATGTATCCATACCTAGGAAAAGGGTACTCATTTCGTAATGGCGAGTGGAGGGGGGAGGGGAGACTGTCAATAGATTGCCGGGGAGTTGCCATTATTCCAACAGTTGTCCCAACCCAGATTTTGGACGGAGCACAGCTTATGGATTCAAAGCGCCAACCTCCCCCAAAAGCGAAGAAATATAACAGACTCTGAGATTATCGGGTGGTGGTGGTGGGAAGCTCGTTCGCGCGAGCCCAGTATTCGTGTAAAGGCCACAGGGACTTCTGGCTTTGGAAAGTCCAATGCAAGTGAGTGTTGATATGCAAGAATGGTTATCGGGGGATCATTCTGGGAGGAAGCTATGCGAGAGGAGAGACACGATTAGGAAATTGGTAGCGGAGTTGAAATTAATGGTCTATTGGTATTGGTATTAGTACAGGATTTGGCTGTGTTGGCGCAAAGCACCAGATGTTACGTATGGCAGAGCTTTGAGCTCGTCTTTCAGCCTTCCCTTCTTTCCCAGAGAGCAGGCAGGGATATGTCTCACTGTCCGATTCACGTGCTTGTTGAAGCGCAAGCACTTGCGCAAATCAAGCCTAGTACAACAGTCCTCAAAATAGCGAACATCTCAGCACACCGCACGATGGCACGTCAACGCTGGGCAAACAACACACCCGACACCTCCTCCTTCTTCTAGGGCACACCGGAAAGTTGCCTCACGATGCCCTCTAGCTACCTACCCCCCGCGACCAGCAGCACATATTGAGTACTCTGTCATCTTCCTAGCGCCTACCCACCTGTCTACCATCCGATTCTAGCACCAGCCTGCAATGGAGAGGAACGATAACCACC
The DNA here is from genome assembly GCA_001414355.1 of Hymenoscyphus salicellus. Lineage (NCBI taxonomy): Eukaryota > Fungi > Ascomycota > Leotiomycetes > Helotiales > Helotiaceae > Hymenoscyphus > Hymenoscyphus salicellus. Next base: position 22,476 of record LLCD01000176.1, read on the forward strand.
ATGATCGTCATCACCGCCCGCAGTACGAGTACCGCCCATCAAAAGCTCATGAACGCCCCTTCGCAACTCGCAGATACTCTTTTCCATATTCTTGTAGTGGAATTCATAGACGGAGGGCTGGTTTGGAAAGGGTAGTCCAGAGTTCACGTCCCGAAATTCACTTGTGCGGGCGGGGAGAACCCTAGGCCAGTTTGGCGTGATACCATCTCCTTCCTTGGTCGCAATCCGCATTTTCCGATTATCAAATAATCGTTCTTCATGACAATGGTTGAAGGCGCTTGGGTGTGCATTTTGTCCAATATGCAAGATTCCAAGTCTGCATTGTTTTGTCGCATACGAACAGATCCGTCATCTGGGACTGAGGTTTGAGGGGAGGCAACCTGGGGGTTCAAATGGAATTGACAAGATATCGCACTCCTATGTCGTCGAGCCATAGCCATCTACGGCCGAGTATGATTTGTGCCATACATACTCTTGAAGTGCTGCTTGTATTTCCAAATCAACCACGCAAGCAACAGTGTGGGCTGAGCATTTTCGTCGCAGTCACAATCATAACACCAGAACACGGGTAGCAACAATTTATGGCCTCCAAATTGGACGGATGCGACCAATTCTCAGTTGATAGGTTTGGCATTCAACTAGTACAACATACATACCCCTCGCAATCCGTACACCGATGTTGTTTGGTAGAGACTCTCGCCGATACCTTTGTTATGTACCCCCTCGTTGTTCACGTTGTGAACTTGCTCGCAGATGGACTGTTTCGAGGACCATCCAACTTTTCGATTAGCAAGGGCATGCTACCACCTGCTCCAACTCCTGTGCAGCTAGATGCTGACCACTGATTCTGATTGTGCTGCGCATGAATTGGCAATGCTATCAGAGAAGGCAGCGGTAGCAGACCCCTTTCATCATCGAAACTCACCGTCACCTTACCTCGTCAAAGACCAGAGAACACCCTCGCCCTCTTTCGTCCTTGGCCTCCTGGCTGGCTGTCAGACACATCAAGGCCTGTGTCACATTTGCTTACAGGTGGTACACAAGGTGTGGTGGTGGTGGAAGTTTTCGAGTTCTCTTCGTTGTTTCTTGGTGAAATTATATACCGAGCAGTGTGAATGGGACGCTAGCGCGAATAGGCTCAAAACTGGGGCCTTGAAAGAGGAGGATTCTGGTTCTTTTTTTTCGCTCTTGCTGAATAGCCTGAGCTTTCCGTAGATAACTTGCATACTCGTGTGACTTCAATATGTAATATTCGGTGCGAGCAGAAAGAGGTTGCAGGAGCGCTCGCCTTGTCGCCTTTTTGGGGAGCCGCGCGAGCGACGGAGCGACTTCCCAAGGTTCAATCGCACGCCAGAAACCTTGAACCCCAACATCAATCATCTTCGACCGACCGCGCAACCAAACCTCCCACCAACGGTGAGTTCTGCTGGGGAAACAGCCGCCGCCTGACCCTACTTTCTTCATTCCTACCTACTTCTTCTCTATCTTCATATCATATCGCGTTTCGTTCTCTGCGCTTCATCTTCCCTTTCTTTTCATGCCAATCGGAGAGTCACGGGCATGCTGGCCAGCCTAACCGAGATGGGCGAGAAGCACATTTTAGCTTCGAAACCCACGGCCAGCGACACAGTCAAATCACGAACTCCCCCACAACGCTCTCAAGGCCGGTATGTCGCAATGAAAGACAGCTGGAGCCACGGCGACGACCGCAGAGAACGAGGCAGAGTCGATCGAGGAGTTGCACAACAACGAAGGTCGCGATCACCTCCTCCACGTCGCCACGAAGATCCCAAGGAACGGAATCATACGCCTGTCAAATCGAGGCCCATATCCCGTCATCAAGACAGACCGCGCGAACGCAGCCACGAGCGCAGGAGGAGAGCATCACGGTCACCACGGAGGGATTCTGGGGAGGAGGTGAGGGAAAGGAATAAAGGCAGAGAGTTGCTGGACACGCGAGGCTCTGACAAGCCAAAACGTACCACAACTTATCAATCGCCATCATCGAGTAAGAGGCGCAAGACTCGAAGTCCTTCACCAGCTCGAAGTCATCACAAGAAATCCAGGAGGGAAGCATCCCGTAGTCCACCGAATTTGGAACGAGAGTCGTTGCGGCCTGAAAAGAATCGTCGGCCTCGCTCCCCACCTCCACCTCGGAGGCGCTCAGCCGAACGGAGACCTCTGGATGGTCGTTCAGAGGAAAAAGACAAACACCATCGAGGATCTAGGACATACGAACGAAGAAAACGGTCTCCAAGTCCACGACCCAGTAAGACCGAAAGACGAGAATTCACTCGCCGTCGGTCAGTTTCGCGACACTCAAGACGTGGCCGCTCTCCTGTAGGTTATCCGCCAAAGGTGCGTGAGAGGTCTCCTTTTGAGAAAATCAAGGATAAAGACCGCAAGAGAGCCCCATCGCCTCAAACTGGACGTCGATCTCCGGATATCGATCGCTACGAACCTTCCAGCCGTTCTCGACAACGCTCACCAGTACCACATAAGGACTTCAAGGGCAACAGAGGCAGATCTCCCAGGGAAAAGGATCCAAGATCAAGAGAGGACGAGGAAAGACCACCCCGCAGCGAATACAAATCCGAAAAGAGAAACACAAGCCGGCCACGGATTTCTACCGCTTCGGGTGCAAATAGCATCGAGGTAAAACCCTCGAAGCAATCACCCACTACTGCCTCGGGCCCAAACAGTATTGAGGTAAAAAGGAAGTCAGATAAGATGAACAACAGAGGCTTCTATGGCGGACAGCAGGGTTATAACC